>JAHZMV010007326.1:0-39561 GCA_027743765.1 Coecobrya sp. COE2
TGTTCCATTAATGGAAAAAGATATAGATATTTTATCTGCTACCCAGCTTCTCTGGGTAGCATTTGAATAATATGCAAATAGAGGCTTCGTGCCTTAATAATGTTTGATGATTATAATGGTGTCCTTGTATTCTCTACGTCATATCAAAAAATATCATCTCAGAGAATAATATCTATATTTATTATTGTCGTCTCCAGTCTCGTTTCCAAACCCAAGTTCAAAGGAGCATGAGCAAACAGAAAATTGAAAAATTGCGAAACAAAAATTCTATAAATGTGATGGCTTGAATGATGGAGTAGTACAAGAGCAAAAGGTAAAGTTTGTTGGATAACTGTATTCAAATTTTATGCGTCGACGTTGTCATTGGAAAATTTCTAGCATTCCATCACGACAGGAGTCAGGATGTTGCACAAGGTAGGAAGCAGAGAGGTAGCATGGCTGCTTACAAGGAAAATATGTTGAAAATATTCTTTGGAATTAAAATTTCTTTTGAGAGTCTTATGATTATGATAATGCATTTTTACTATATACCCTTTCCTTTCTTTACCTTAATAGTTGAAAATATTGAATATCACATAACTTTGTCGATTGAATGAACGTACGACGCTATTTTTTATATTTTGTTGTTTTGAAGATGGAAATCGAAAGATATTGCCTTGACTGAGGTCAATGTAAAAAATCGATTGTTGCGGTTTAAAATAGCTTTTTATCTATCAAAGTGTTCAGACAATTGGATTGTTTGAATAGAAAAGTTAATTTTTTTCTCTCATTCATTCTCTTTTAATGACTTTTTTGAGTTTGAAGATAAATGTATGTATGTCTATGTCTGAAAGAGTCTGGAGTCTGTAGATTACATGTGTCTGTAATTTGTGTATTGTATCGGTTACTTTGTCATATTAGTGCTACATGGTTCATCAATAATTTCTTGGTTTTATCTGTCTGCTTCATGAATATGCATGTTAATCCTAGCTTCTATTTTTACGACAACTGACGTAAGTTTAGGTGGGAGACAAATATAATCTTTTTACTTTACTTAAAATAGATGTAATTTAATACCAATGAGTACATTCTTCCCGACAATACATTGATGTTTTCCATGAAACACCAAAGGGTTTCTCAAACTGTGCTACTTGTTTGATTACTTTTTGTTTTATGTTTATCATCACTACTGTTGCAAAAGAACTTATCATTTCATATTCTTGTACACTCTTCTAATTTCTTCTCTGTTCTCTCAAAAAGCATTGTATTTATTGAGGATACACAGAGTGAGAACATGGAACATACCATGACCAGCGTCAATGAAACCTTTCCCATCTCAACAACCATCTCGCTTCGCTTGATTTCCACCCTAAATACTATCGCTTAAGAGTGCATTGGAAATTGGAAACCCAAGCAGAGCAGCAACAACAACAACAAGCAGCATCATAGCTAAATACTGCGTCATTCATTTACTTTTCAATGAAAAGTTTTCATTGATATTATCGACATTACATAAAAAAAATTCTTCTTGGAATTGTTGTCCCGTTCTACGCAGCTCAGAAAAATTTGCATGCAAGGTATTTCATATTATCATTTTATTTGTTACGAAGACATGGTAAAAATGTGAGCAGCTTCTTGTAGTATCTCTCTAGATAGGTACTAGTATAAAATGTGTACCCAATATTCTGTGTCGCTCCTTCTTTCCGGCATCATTTTCTATTATTCAAGGAATTTATTGGCTTACTGCATATTTATGAGAGCGTACCTACATACCTACGCATATATACCTACGTCATATTATTATTGCTCCTCTCCTCTTGCTGAATTATACATTTTAAGAAAGAAGATTGTTGTTGCCAATAATATAAGTACGAGAGAGAGAGATGTGTTTCTCTCTGCAATTTTTTTACTCTAACACACTGTGTGAGTATATATCACATAGATGTACAATTATCTATTAGACAACTAACATAAAATGTCTAGTTAGTAATAGTAGTAATGGTGGCGGCGGTGGTAATACGTTATCTCATTCCTAAATGTGTTTTAGAGTCTTCGTCGTAATCATAAAAGGCAGAGGAGAAGAGAGAGAGATGAAAAGAATCAAAAGGAATTTTTCAGTAACAAAATGAACGCAGCGTATCCTCATCTCATCGTCGTCGACAACACGATTCAATTCAATTGCAGTCACAGCAGCGGCAGCTGCTGCTCCTGTTCTCTTCTAGAGAAACCAGTCGTTTAAAATGACTGTAGTAGTAAGTAGTCGTGGTTGAGAGAGGTACATGGTCCTGTTGTTGATAAATTGTATTGTACACATAGTATCGTTATTATTATTATTATCATTACTGCCACCACCACCACTACTACCATTATTATTGTTATTTTGCAAGAAGAAGCAATGTGAGTTTTCTCTACAGAGATATATATACCATGGCCTGCCTGCCTGCTATAGAATTCTTTAAGGTTTTTTGAGTATGCATCCTCCTCGTCGTCGTAAATAAGTATAATGGCTGATGTTTTTAAATGTTGAGCATAACAATAATATCATCAGCATTATCAAACGATATGTATGAAAAACAGGGACAAAATAGTAATACGAAAAAAGATGATCATCATCATAGAATTATCATTACGGAAGACTAGAAGGCGAGAGAGCTGCTATGATCACTGTATACTAGAATGACTAGTAAAATAGTTTTGTACTGTTGTTGCTCCAAGAAGATAGAGGTATGCACAATTCAGCAAAGAAGGACGTAAGTAACGTCAAAAGAATAAAGCAAAAAAGAAAAATCTGCTTCTGTTGTCGTTGTTGTTTGAGTATATGGACGGACGGGTCTGTTTCGTAAGTGGGATTGGAATGTGCAATTGCTGTAATAATGCAATTGCTAGGCAAAGATGGTGATGAGGATGATGCCATCACAATATTATATTAGACCATAATAAAAGTTCAATGCGATATTCGATTTATATTCTATCATCAACGAGATTATTATTACAATATCGGGCGAACTGATATTTTGTAAGCACTTCTGTAACATCAGCCATCAGTATCATTGCCTCTCTTTCACTCTTTCTACCTCGCCCGATTTTTCTTTGCTTTTTCCTGTTTAGGATTTAAATTCGATTTACAAGGAGATGATATACTACTCCACTCTACTCGATTCTAATATTGGGTAGTACTCAGTTGGATAATATCCTTGTTTCTACAACAAGGTTTGGTTGCAACAGAAACGCGCTTGCTACCCAACTGAATGATGTAGTGTTTTGCAAGCGCAAAATGCACTCAAGAAATATCAATGGCGGGTTCCGATTAAATGGCAATGTCTCTACACGCTTCTCTCTCTCTCAATCTGTATCAGATTAGACGGTAGTTCCATAACTGTCATTTTTGTTAGATCACCATCCGCAACAGTTTTTCATTGTCAAAAAGTATGATTCTGTATATTCCATCATCAATCATCATCCAAATCACTACAATTTTTGTCCTTCCAAGGGAAGCCGACAATGGCGAAAGAAAAGGAGAATCATATCAGCTTAGCAGAAGGCAGAGGGAAGGGAAGCCGTATAAAGCAAGCGGATGGAACACATATTTATTAAGGAACACCCATTAGAAACACATAAAAAGAATTTCCTTTTACATGTAAGAAAAACCAACAACGTAACCGACAACAATTTCCGGTTGCCCTTGTTTCACAAAATACTTTTAATGCAATCAATCAGCAGCATTGAGGATAAATATTGATTGGTGTTTGGGTGCCTACTGTACTTTCTATTACACATAACCGATCGGAACATCAACAAAAATGCTTAAAAAATTGCATACATATATTCATTTCAAGTCAGTGGGAAAAAATCGCTCCAAAAATAATGCATACCTTGTAATCCTGATTGCATAACGTACCTTCCCCATTCCCTTTCATATTTAACAAGACAGACTAAACTAACGTCGAAAAAGCACCGGCGAAAATCATTTTGCTTTCCTTTCATATTACGATAACTATCGTAACGGTATGTTTACTTTGACATTCGTCATTCCCTTGCAACTTTTTTTCTGTTTTCCCTGCATAAAATTTGTTGATCGAGATGTTGAAATGCAGGGTTATGGTAGAGAGGAGTGGGCGGTATTTGCAGCAATGCAATGTAATGATCGTCACTAGTACAAAAAATATTCTACTACTTTCTTCTCCCGACGACTGACTCCCGCTCAGAACAGAATAATAAATTTGATGCTTGTATAACATAATAGCATGGCAGAGCGCAAATGTCGGTTGATGATTTATGGTTATTTAATGAGTTCCTTTTCTGCTTGATTACTTTTGCATATTGTGCATCTGAAAAGTGAATAGGTTGAAGCTACATTGTATAAGCATATTATTTGTATTAGATCATCAGCTACAAGAAGGGAATTTAAGGGATAGTAGACGGTATTCCGCCACTCTCCTGACTACTATTTAGACAATCACTGCCAGCTAAACCAATTCGAGGTAGACTTTGTATTTTTATCGTATAATACAACAAGCCATTGCAACAACAAGGGAACCTTTTATGATATTTTGTGGTATTTTCATGGTCTGCGTGCTATACGGTGACTTGACGTCGAGTCGACCGTCTTATTTCTGTATAATATTTCTCTATCACACGTACCAAATAAATAATGGTCCTTAGTGTAGCATCCATGAGAATACGTACATTACTTGACTAATACAAGCACCTTTTTCTAGTAGTACATACGGCGGCGGCGGTGGGAATAAGGTGCTGATTTGTTTTTGAGAATTTTGGTGATTGTGGTGGAAGGTGATTGATGAGATTATCTGGATTCGGGATGGAATGCAGACCTCAACAAAAGTATGTAGGCAGGCACCTCGGCGAACAAAAGAGGAATTTTGTGGCATCAACGGGTGTGAAGAAGATCATAATGATGAGATGATGGTAATTGGAATGACGGTAGGAACTAGGAACCAAATGAAAAGCACTAGACGTTTTGTCACAGCAGCAGCAATACATAAAATAGACGAAGTGCTAGTAGCAGCAAGCCGCCAAGACGGACTGATCTCATGTAAATAGTGCACACACTCACACAATTTACCCGTATACTACCGAGTGTGAAGTAGTAATAAAATGTCATGTTGTTGCTAAAGTTTGCCTTTTGGAATGTTATCCAAAAACTGATAACTTTCAAGTAGTTGCCTCAGAGCGGCGCATATATGCAAGGCGCAGTAGTATCAATCACTAGTCAATTTTTGAAGTGTTGTTCATGTATATTACCATGTATCATCATGTTGTTATTACCACACTGTACCAGATAATGCATGGCATGAGAAAGAGTGGAACAAAACAATGGCATTTAATTTTTCACTTGGTGTTGTAACATAAATAATGGGGTTAGCTCATATACCTGGAAAAAGTTGTAAATAACGGGAGTAGCTTGTAAAGAAGTAATGGTTTTCAAGCCCATTCAATCATGTCCAGCAGGAGTTTATAGGTTTTTTACGCAGAAGTTAAAAAAAATACCTTGACTTACCCGTAACAGAGTACTAATTTCCCCCCGACATGTATATGGTTTGAGAACGCCTCTTAACTTGTTCCTCTGCCGTTGTTCCATTCTATGTTCCGGTAAATCTTTAAAAAGAATCCCGTGTTACGTCATTCACGTACGGACGTACGTGGTATGTTGTTTGCTGCTGATTTTATTGGATTGTGCTTTGAGCTGTTGTACAATGTACATATTTGTTTATTAGTATGAGGGAATGGGTACACTCTCTGCTTGCACTACTGTGCCAAGAAGAAGAGTACGAATGCCGGTGAACATTTTCAAGACGTGAGCACTCCTGCCCCTCTCTTGTCTCTTATTAAAAGTTACGCTTGTAACACTTTGTAAAGAGGTTAGCCACGTCTGTCTTTACGCTGTGTCTGTAACTCGAAAAGTAAGAACATTACGATTTCGAAGGGTTCCTCTTCTCTCTGGTCCAAGATTAGCTTGGGATTGGAGTTTGAACAGTGAGAAGAGTGAGTCAGATAAAAACCCTCGAAAAGGAGGGAGGTCAATGGTGGCGTACAAGTACAAAGGTTATAGAAGTTAGTTATGCTACTATATGCTCATCAGAACCTTTGTATGGACATGCTATGTAGGTATGCAATTAATATATTACATTTCCTGGTAGACTCTCTCAAGTCTATTTTCTCTGATTGCTTAACAAAGTTCAATAGAGAGTCAGATTACCGGTGGTGGAAATGAAGGAAACTTGATGAAATTATTTGCTAGTATAGAGAAGTATTTAACAACGTACGTGAATTAATAGTGAGCTGTACACAATGATTGAAAAAGAATGACATGACAATGACAGGACCATGGCAATCAAAAGACAAGTTTTACTCTCTGTGCATACTACAACATAGAATATTTAGTTGGTTATATGTTCTATATATTTAGCTTAGCCTTGTTTAAATGCATACGTTAAGGTACCTTAATTTTTTATCGTAGTACATTTTATTCTCTTGTTCTTTTTTCAATCTGTCAGCGTACATCGTTACAACAAAAACATAGGAATGCAGAACTGCGAATGAACTGTATTAAAACATGCCACATCACAGTATTACAATTGACAAAAGCATCTCTGCAACACATTACAAATCTGTATATAGCCAATAGTACAAAATCATTTTGAGATTCGTTTCGAATCAATCAGAATCGAATCGATTGTAGTAATGCATGCTTTCCTAATGCAGTGAGATGGCGTTTTATGTAGTTACGATGATTTTAAAATTGAAACGGATTACTATCAGATTTGTACAATGATGGGATAAGGTAGGAAATAAATTTGGCAGGTACGCGACAGAAACGATAGGCTAGTAGGACACAATATATTACGTTTACCACAAATCTGGTGAATACCTGGCCTGGGTGCTACTGCCAGTTTTTATGCGTCTTCGTTTGGTTAGTACGCAAGCAATATTGTTATCCATAAATTATGTACTTTTTGATTTATTGCTGGTTGCATACCTAAATGGCGTGAAATTAAGTGGTGCATTCCTTCTTGCTTCCTTACCTTATACAATGTTTGCATAATATGTACCCATATTTTATTATTATTGCATGTTACACATTTGTTTTATCGTGTCGATTCTACATTCTACACACACCGCACATCATTCCTTGTCACTTGTTCAATGAAAGAGCACTGCATTAGTAGAAGCCATTCTAAAACACACCTCTGTATATCCTTTAAGTATGCATGTAATCTCGTTGAAACTCTAGACCAGTTAATGAATGAAGATAAATAATGTCCTTTCTCTACAGTGTACTTTTTGGATTAGAGCTGATCGTTAAGTGAATCTCTAAAGTTAATTAAAATTCGTCATCCAATGAGAAATCCAGACAAAAATGTTTATTCAATTGAAATGCTATGCTGACTGCTGACGTCTCCATGTATCACCTCTTACATTACTACGTACCATGGTGGTAAGTGAGTATATTATTATTAATGATAATTATGAATTAGCATCTTTTCAAGTATGAATTGTATAACATGCTAATGAGAAAGATATTATAAATTTCATTTTTTTACCTGTCTACTCATTCATATCTCACACAGCCGACCAATCAGTATTCCTTGCGAGAAGAGTGCTCGGCTGTTAGAAAATTCGTAGGATGTTCTGCTGTGTACATTTTTATTCTATATATTCCACCGTGCATAGATTAAAAAACTCCAATTACCTACATAATGTATGCACCATGTACAAACTGGGTATATATCTTCTTATAATGTATTGTAATAATGATGGTGGCACTTTAAATATACTTGGGAGAGAGAGAGAGAAACATTCTTGGCAAATATTTGTGAAATTGTGAATGTGACATTGACAGGGAGGAATGGAATGCAGCAGCAGGCAAGTAGAAAAAAGAAGTAGGAGCAAGTATGTATCGTAATAAAAAAAAAATCTTGATAGTATGCATAACAAGCAAGTAAACTATTCAATGTAGCCAGCTATACCGTCATCAAAGAAGAGCAGGATCATGAAATTGAAAAGAGCATCTTTTCTTGTTGCGTCGTCTTATAATATTGCAGGGTGGCATGTAGTACGACGACGAGAAGACGAGAGAGTAATGCATTGGTTCACTTCTTTTTGCTGTGTGTAAAGTAGTAGTAAAGTTTAAAAAGAATTAGAATAAATGTAGGTAGTTTTTAGTGGTTTTCAAAATGTTGCTCTTCTGGCCTGACCAAAGAATAAATGGCAAATGACCGTGTAGTAGTGTATCACTTTGTTCTTTTACTTGTCTTTTACGTCTTTACCTGTAAAAATTTTTAATACACATTTCAGATTCTCTATTGAGATGCCAGCAATTGACACTGCACAGAAAAATGCTTCGCTGACGCGTTATATTTAAAGCTGAGTATTGCGATATGTAGTACTACGATAAACTGCTTTGATTCAGTTTATTAGCGAGGAAAAACGTGCTTCTTTGTAATGATCATTGTCAGCTCTTGTATGTAGGAAAATACATTAATGTACATCTCTCATGTTTTAAAGAACAATTGACAGAGTTAATGCAGGAATTGACAATGATCAAGTTCAGGATGGCAATTTAATAGAACAAAAAAGGTGTTAAAATATGCAACAAGCAAACAAGTAGGAAAATGGCAATTGCTAAATTCAAAATGCACACTACGACAAAGTGACACAATGACTACCTATATTTAATGTGCACATGTTACCTATTTACATAATTATATATACACACCTACATTAAAATATTACAACTTTTTTGTATGACAACCCCTTTACATTTTTAACTCGTCAGGAGAACCTATTCTTGTAGAGTTCTTTTGGATATAGATCTCTCTCATTCTGGTCCCAGTTATGTAACTAGAGTCGTCATCCAATTTAATTATCATTTTTAATAAACAGCTTGTACGGACTTTGTGATCAACAACTGTGCAAGGAATTTTGTCAAGCTAAAAAATGTCCTTATTTATTGCCCAGCATATTTGCGCTATCTTGTACATATTTCCTTGTTCAGTAATTGACGCATTTTTGACAAGGGAAAAAATGTGACACTCAACAAACTCGATGTGACTTCACCAGACTTGAGATCATATATAAATATATATACAAACGTATAAGTTGCTGGTCGCGGCGTTTTGTGCCGCATGCAAAATATCGTTCGTGAGGAAAAGTCTACACGTTAAAATGGAATGGCACGGAAATCACAAGACTTGAAAGATGGGATCATTTGCCTCTTCATTTCTCTCTCTCTCTCTCTCTTTCTTCTCATTCTTCTCTGCGACTTTCTTGTAAACACTTCATATTATGAAATGGGTGCACATTACAAACATATTATGAGCAAATGTGTGTTTTCAGCATACCACGGCAGCAGCGGGTAAGATTAAGATTGCATATTTTTGTCATTCCATTCCATCCCTTGCCCTTTTATTATTATAAACACAATGCGACGTACATTTTTTTGCAGAATGCAATATTTAGTCTAACTGTGTTGTTGAATGCTTTAGGGATGCATATTTCCTACTTTGTTGTTGAAAAACACATTTCGTTGTTGTTGCAGTCCTCTATATATACCATTCTACTTATAGACAATGTTTCTGCTCAGTATCAAGAAAGAGAGAGGATTTTTGTTTTGGGGATACTAACCCATGAGGTATGCAAGATGGTGGGTGAGGGATATTAGGATGGTGATGATGACGATGTTTTGAATTACTTCAATATTTCATGATTCATGAATGTAAATGCTCAAGTCCGTGTGTGCTAATAGTAGTGGCGTGGTAATGGTGGCTGTCGACCAGACTACTAGACCGACTTTTGAGAGACATAGCCATTGAGTCCGACCATTGAACCAAACAAAATATATCAAAGCAGTAATAACATAATTGATGATGGTAATGACGATAATGATGATCGGACTAATAAATGCATTCAGCGTAATCAGATTCATACAAATGACTCCTTCATTTGGTATCCTTGCCGATGCTGTCATAATTTAAATAGATTTTTGGGTGACTCAATTCATATGTACAGTATGGCTATCACTAACATGACATTTGTACTTTGTAAAAGGTTTAGTAGACTGATAAATGCGAATGTGGGTGTAGTTGTTGTGCTTGGATGATGATTATGTTACCAGACTATAATATTATATTCTTTTCCCCAAAAAAATTATCGTTCAAAAGACAATTTATTAGGAGTGATTTATCCGGTGCAATTTATTGTGGAAAAGAGACAGTTATAACCACTCTGAATGTTCAAAATGAATACATCCATTTGTATAAAATTGAGATTTCAGGATCATCCACACAGATGCTTATTTTACTCCTCTCAATGATGAAAGAAAGCTACACGAGAGAATGTTGAACACCGCAGGCAGTGCAATAATAACAGTAAAAAATTAATTTTGAAAATGTCGAATGAAGGCATGATAAATTTCCTACCAATAATAAAATATTAAAAATAATAATAGCATAGCATGCCAACATATTATTGGAGCTAGTCAAACAACTATTTTATAATGGGTCAGCAGCTATAAGAGTTCTTCTTTCGTATTTTTACCTTCTTCCTATATCAGCCCAGCGTCGCCATTCGCCATCACCGTCTCATTTAAAATTAACGTTTCTTCTTTCAAAGAAATGATGAAAACGGTGTCGGTGTCAAAGCCGTAACGTAAAGTGGCAAATATTATACCATGCATATTTTTTGCAATGCTTACAGAAGGTATGCTTTCTTGATTTTGTGCAAAAATGCCTTTTCCCCTTTCAAACCATCCAAAGATAGCCACAGAAGATAATTCATTAAAAATGAGTCACAAAAGTAAGTAAGTTTTTTTTTCTACACAAAAAACTCCAAATCTCGTAATGAAATGGCTCAGATATTTAAAATGAAACTTGCAAAATGGATTCTCATTATAATACTATTTACATAAAGATTCGCGGATAAATAAAAAAAACTGCCGTTAAATAGGCTGAAATGCCCAAATCATCATCAATATCATCATCATCACTCCTTCATTTCATTTTTGGTTCAGAAGTTTGCACCATGCCCATAAATACATCCGTGTCGTGTCGTCTACTCTGCTACATACACGGCGTGTCTACAATTTCATTGTATGTTCTCGTGAAACTCTGTATTTTACTTTTCTTACATGCTTCATTGTTTTGTATGTTCATGTTATAGCCAAGTCTCGCTATTCACTACTCTGCATATAAGTAAATTGAATGCCGAATGTGAACATTCCCGTTGACGCAGAGAAGTCAAATTCGAGAAGAAGCATAAAAAAAGAAAAAGAAGATGAAGAAGTGGTTACGTTAGTTTATGAATTTTTTGGACGAGGACGTGTGTGTAAATGTGTCTCCTTTTTCCCTGAACATGATAATATGGTGATGATGATCATGGTGGTGGTGTATATTAGTAGAGGTGACTAGCAAAAGCGACGACGACGGCGATGATCATGGTGGATGGGTAGGTAATACTCAAAAGGACTGTTTTTCTTTCTTCTTGACCCCAAAATTCCTTTTATTGTTGTATCTATCCCTGTGCTTGTGTATGCAGACGCTGTCGATAATTTTATGCATTCCATCTTGCTGAACCGGGTAGAAAAGCTCAATCAACATTTTTTTCCTAGCTGGTTTATAAGTATTCATGATCATCATCGTCGTCCTCGTCGTCGTCAACATATCAACAGTTCTAATCTTTCATTCCCTTCTTCTTTCTCCCTTTGTTGCTCTTGTTGGCTTGGTTATCGTGCTGTTGCTCCCATCTGCAACATTGCAATGCTTATATTATATTGACGATGATGACGCTTTGCCAGTTTTTTCTACATTCACTACTTCTTCTGAATTTACTCCTTTTGATACTCATCATCATCGCCATACTGATAAACAGAACCAGCAGTTTTTTTTGCTTGATAATATGTGATGACCATGCCATGATGATTATAGAAATCCTGGTTTGAGCTTCTCTCTGCTACATTTATCTTCCAATACATTGTGATAATTTCTCGTTGTAGGGTACACTAGTAAAAAGAGGGACAGTGATGATGATTATGGTTTTCATGGTAGGTATGAGTTTGTAAAAAATGTAGAAATGCAGTAAAAGGTATTACAGGATATTACGAGGAGGAGGCTTGTCGTTAGTTTCAACTGATGCCTCTCCTTTCTTTTTTCTTTCTTCTTAAGTCTTCCCTTATTCACTAGGGTACCATTTTCATTATGAACCAGTCAAAGCAACAAGCAGACCCAAGTAAAATAGATTCAGTTCAGGTTGTTCGGTCCATTCCACCGCAGCAGTCACGTAACATATTTTTTGGTATATACATAGCAGTTTGTATGTGAGTGCAACTTAAAAGTCAATTTAGGTTTGCTTCAATGATGATGATGTTGATGCTCAGTGATGGTTTTTCTTTTGCTCCTTTGTCCTCAAAGAAAAATGTTCACTGAAACTTCTTCTTCTTCTTCAAGTTCGCCTACGGTGACTTTCTGGTCGTTTCTCGCTGCAAATGTATGATATGCATTTATAATAGATACATACATATAAAAATATATAATGTAGGAGTGGTAAAGGGACTGACAATGACGGGCCAAGATGAGAATGCTGCTGAGGTTTTTGATGATGTTGCACGCAACAATGTCGTTACTATTACTAGAATAGCCAACCAGTCATTCCTACAGCCTGAAATAATCATAATCCTTATCCCTTCCTTCAGTAGTATAGGCAACAGTGGTAATGGTAACTAACACTGAATTTAGGCAAAATGCTGATAGGTTTAATCGTAGTAGTTAATCATGCAAGTGGTATTTACGAATGTCAAGTCAGCAGAGGAAAGACAAGTTTTAGCATCATAACTTGCAGCAGCGCCAGAAGAAATGGAAATCTCGGGAGAAGAAGAAGGTACAAAAAGAAAAAGGAGGAGGAGGAAGTAGCGAGAAGAGAGGCACAGGATTAAAAGCGCATATTATTATTATTATATACGATAGGTATCCCAGTATATATAGTATGCATATTATGAAAGCATAGGTAATATTACCAGAAATCTCGACATGATTACGCGTAAATATATAACATTTCTTTGAAACAAAGATGAGCCAACTATGTTTAATGATAGGATTCACTAATATGGTTATATATTTTTAATGGTTAAAAAAATATATGAGAAAGGGTGATAGAGTAAGAAAGAGAGAAGGCATTCACTTCACCAGAGAAAGAAAAGGAGAGAGAAAGAAATACAGAAAAGAACAAGGATGCAAGTCAAGTCTCATCTCATCATCATGCTTGTATGCATTCTACTGCTGACGGATTGGAATGCAGCAGCAGCAGCAACAAGCCTGAGCCATCATCATCACAAAAGAACAGCTTAAAAGCTTGAAACCTTGTTTTGTCCCTGTATCCTGTGTGTATGTGCGTTGCATACATACCAACTTTGTGCAGATGTGTGTAAAAGAAGAAGTTATGTTAGAAGCGAGGAAGAAAAGAAGAAGAAGAAACAAGTACAAAGTATTTTATGTGCAGCAGCAACAGTGTGTAAGATGATGAACGTACACATACACAAAAAGTGGCAAAGGAAACCAGCTTAATACTTTGCTCTTTTACTATTCAACAATAACAACTAGCTAGCCTACTACTACTACTAGCTACTTCTACTAACAGCTTATTTCTTTTAGCCAGTTAAGTTCTCCCTGTTCTTCCACCGCCACCACCACCACCACTACTCACGAAGATTGAACTTGTTGTCAAGAAGACTGAATAGAGATTATGATGGTGTGTGTGTATGTGTGTATGAAGAGGAACAACTCTTCTTCTTCTTCTTTTACCCATCTTTTACTAGAGAATGCAAGCATGTTAGGCACCGTAAACCATTTCTCTCTTTCTCGTCAAGATACAAAAAGTTACCACTACATTACTTATTATTACTACTACTACTGTTGCTACTTTGTATATAGCCACCACAGCAGCAGCAGCAGCTCAGAGTAGTGTGTGGTGGTGGTGTGATGATGAAGACGACGAATATCTTGTTGGAGAGACGGAGGATGATATTTGTAAATACGGGTGTATGGGGAGAACTGGTATTATCAAAACAAGAAGTATTAACGAGGAGTGCATTCATGGTAATCACCATGTACGTACGTAGGAGGGCTTCATTCCAATCTCTATATACATTGTATTCTAGCTAGAAAAAATATACCCATGTTATGTACAATAATATTTTTTTATTTTTTTTCTCTCTCTCTCTACCTATATGTTATCTAGAAAAATCCAATGTTTCCTTCTACCATACCACTTCTTTAACCTATACAATGATAATATATCAGTGTAGTAGTTGAATTCTTTCTGCTTAATGGATGTGAGGAATTCCTCGGTTGAGTTATAGAGGGAAAGGTTATATTTTATAGTGACATTCCATTCTATAAAATGTATATAGATGTACCCAAATAATATGATATTGTGTTTGTAGATTGTAGACGAAACATAATACAGCATACATTGTATAAGCATGTGTGGAGGTATTTTTGGTATATAACAGTTTTCAAAGATAGTTGTAGTGATTATGATGATGGCTAAGGGCATTAAATGCAACAGCACAGTGTATGATGCTCATATACCAATTTTATGTATGTAATACGGCGGCGGCAGCAGTGGTGGTGGTGTGCATTAAACTGGTCAGAATAATGTTATGAGGATGAGATGAAGAGACTACTTCCCTTGTGGCCTTTTCTTTGATTTTTTAGACTTGCTTTTCTTCTTCCTTCACTCATTTTTGTTGTGTGTTTGTCGTGGTCGTCCCTACAACAAATTTTTGAGCCTACCTAAAAAAGTGAATTCCATCTCTCTAACCCGACCAAATAAGTATGATTATTATAAGGATGAAGATCATCTTCACCATTTATGTTATGCTCCATCCTGTACATTTCAGTCAGAGTAAAAGGTTGAAAATGTCAAAAGTTGATTTTTGCCTTTGCTCCGTTCGTTTTTTAACATCTGCGTGTAATAGTAGCAAGGAGACAAAAGTCCTCTTGTTCGGATTACATACAAAATGGGTATATAAAAAATAGAAATAAAAAAGCAAGAAAAGTATTTCCATGTACTAACACTGATTGCTCTTTTTTCATCTGTCTCAGCAGTTGCATATATTATACACTTGTGGTGGTGGCATAACATTTGCAGGATTTTATCTTCATTATCTCCTGTAATACATTGTATTATACTTATATTCGCATTATTCGTCGTGCAAGGGAGGGGAATGAGATTTTGGGATTGTATAGCAAGTGGAATGTGCCTTGCACTGCATTCCCTGTGTGAGCACTTTTAAAGCAGTGTACAAAACCATAATAATAAATAGATTTTCTCTCTTTTGATAAATGCACACACCACACCACATAATAATTTATTGCATATTATGGATGTAGTAGTATAGAATGGTGCAATACTCTGGTACTGTACGTAAATACAGTGCCATGAAACAGAAATAATGCACATTATGCAGCAGTAGGGATATTATGTAGTAGAGAGACAAAACGGAACACAAGGTTGACTAAACTGCACAGATAATCTAGCATTTATCAACCATGCCGACTGACTGACTAATGTGTTTTCTTTGGAATGCAGGAAAAAATTTATATTACTTTTTATGATGGTATTTTACTACTTCAATGCTCTCCTGTTTTCTGCTACCACTACCAACCACTACAGATGCAGAGCACACGCAGTTGTGTGTATGTGTGTGGAGGCTCACTTTATTTATATGATCACTGCTTTCTGTGATTTACTTTTTTGTGCATTATAAACTGTCAGCGGAGTGGTCACAGGCTTTGGCTTTTTCAGCAGCTTTGGCTGTAGTATTCATGAGTGCATAATGGATACGTGTTATGTAATATGCTGGCTTTTGAAATTTAAAGGAATTTGCCATGATCATCATGAAGATTGTGTAAGCACAATGTAATAATATGTATATACAGTGAAACGTAATTGTATGCAAATGTCATGCAACAGAAAGGTAGTATGTAACTGTGAGTCTAGCGGTCAAAATGAAACAGTTTGCCGGTTTTGTAAAAAAACGAAGGGAGAACCGTCATCCCGACGACGCCGGTGATGATTATTATTGTAAGCCAAAGCATGAGAATCATCTAATCTTTTTATGCATATTCATGCTTATTATTCATTCAGTGTTGAATACTATATAACGTTAAAATTCCACTACTGTTACTTGACGTATTATTATCACAGGGAATGAGGAGGAATTGGCTTATCCAAGTACATATTTTTGTAGTGTGAAGTGAGTATTGCGATGATATTGGAAAAAACCAGGGAAACAAAAGGAATGTGAACGGGGAGGAATGCAATAGTATGCATTATAAATGCATTTATAACATATAGAGTGACATGATGATACAACATGCAACATGTGCACTTTTTGTGAAGATAAAAAAATGAATTGAATGTATGCTTCATTCAATCGTCAGCTTATATTATTTGTATAAGGATTGCTGATGATGTACATGTTACAATGTATTCAATCCTCTGGATTAACTCTTGCATTTTAAATTTAATGCCAGGTTGTAAATGCGAAAATCTTGACTTTAGCAACTACCCTTGACAAAGTTTATCATTTACTGAGAAATAAGAATTCTAGAAAGTACTACTGTACTTATACTTGAGTAAAGACTGATAAAAGTATGCGCGTCATCATCTTTATTTTATCAAATGATGATTATTGATATGATTTATTCTTGCCTTGTCTTAATACACGTCATTTTCATGTAGTGTTGATCCAGGGCAACTTTACCAAAATAGTTCACATTTTCACATTTTCTGATAGATAACCACGGAGAATGAACATCATGCCACAAATACGTTATTATTATTATTAAGGTCCTTATGATAATTCCATCCCAAATCACGCAGAATAACAGTTACATAAATGAGATGTAGCAGGGAAGAGTGAAAATAGCTTAGGTACTACTGGAATGACATGCCTTTCTTTGTAGCAACGAGCCAGCTAAAAAAGAAGGAAAGCCACCAGTTGCTTCATCAAATCCTTTGACTGGACCAACACATTTTTTTATATCCAACAGACTATACCGTACTTAAAGTGGACAGCAATGTGCTCTCTGTATACGTATTTGTTTTATAATACACTGTGCTGTTATTACCATTAACATAACTATTAAATATTTATAGAAGTATGAGCTCCTTTTCTACTACCTTATCTGTCTTTACTGGACTATTTGAACTAGCGACGCGACAAAATCATGCCGTTATCAGAAATTCCTTAAAAAATCACTACATTTTTTCATCATTTATCAGACGTCAACCGTGTTTACATAATATTCATCATAACAGTTTTATTTAAATGCATAGTTTAACCAAGTGTTAGTGTTTCATAATATGATCTCTTATACCTATATATTCAGGACATGTTGTATAACTCGAAGCATCTACTGAGGAACGTTACGTAAAATACTTGGAAAGAATGTAGTGCATATATGTATGTATATACATACATCATTATATGCATACAATGTTATAGAATAGATCCATAAAAATCAACTGATTTTTGACTGTCTAAATTGCTTCAAACCATCTTACTCATTGTCGTCCGTCATCTCTGTCGTCCCACTACCGTGCATGCCATACTCCTATACCACTCCTTCTGCTGTACTTTGTCTTTTTGTACATTTAATCCTTTGCCTACATAATATGTATGCATGAAAGACAAGTCAGTAGTGTGAAACGAATACAGGTTTGTCTTTACGTGAACATCTATTCCACTAAAATGTGATTTGAAACATTGCATTATTTTACATGCTGGGGTTTTCTGCCCCAACGATGCTATAATGTACAGAGAGTGCAAAGAGTTGAGCAGAGCAACATGATGTATATTGCATCTAAACCAAAAATTTACAGATATTGTGTATTTGGTATGTCATGTTGAATCCACGGTGAATAAGGCTGCATTACATACCTACATACGTATTACTATGTACAAAGAATTCACATGTTATTCATGAAGATGATATTGGTGGCTGAAAAACTGATGGAAACAGAAAAGCAATCATAATCTCATATTCGTGTTTGCTTCCACCATACTCCTTCATCTAAGTAGTATTCGTGCACATTAAATATATCATTATATTCCTGTTTTTGGTTTCTGTTATATTAGCAGCAGCAACAACGGCAGCATCAAAAGTCCTGTTTGCTAGTCTTGGTTCATATTCCTCCTTTTCACCACATCAACGTTACACACACAAAACTCACACGCTTACTCACGTACAGAGACGAGCCACACTCTCTGCAGATTGAGAAAGAATATACAGTAATAATAGGTATGCAAGATGCAACTTGTGTGTGTTTCGGTATGCATATTTGTAGGTATCCCTCTATTATGTAGGCACATAATTCTAATCTACCAATGAGTCAAGTTTACTGTTTCATATCCTCATCCTCCTTCTCGTCTCGTCTCCTCATTAAATCTGATCTGTTGGGTTGTTGCATGTGTGTGTATGTACATATTATATACCTATATATTTAAATTGCATACATATATATAGATGTGCATGCCATGCCAAGGATGATACGATGGCATTGTAGCACGGTGGTGCTGCCGACGAGAACGGTGATGATGATGATGATGGTATGCAGGAATGCAGTAAACGAAAGATAATAGGTGTATACAATAATAATATCCACATCCACAAAAGGAACAAAACCAAACCAAGTAAAGGGATGTTGCGGATGATGATGATATGTTACTTATATAGCATGTATTAGTAGTACCACCACCACTGCTGTTGGTACTTCGTCATGAAACACCATGCAATCACAGAAAGAAAACAAATCTCTGCTGCTGTTCTACCGTGGCCCCTATGCTGTGGCTCCTTTCAAAAATATCCTTAAAGAATGCATAACTTTTTTGGTGTGTGTAAATGTATGTATGTATGTATATATGGATGCATGTGTGTGCAAGAATGTAGATATGTGAGTGAATTAAGAAGATTGGTATTGATGCCCCTTGTTGCTGTAGTGTGATGATGATGTGAGTGGAGTTGGTGTTCAAAGAGGAAACGAGAATTGAACTGAATGAATATTACCTATGTACAGGGGCGATGATATATTATAGAAATGTAGGGAAATAATGTATTATGGGGTATTATGTATAGCATACACACAGGAGAGGAGACACAAACAACTGAGGATGATGAAAAAGTAGAGTTTGTATAGTAAGGAGAGAGAAGTAGAGATGAACAAGGCACACAGGACTTTGATTTTTCTTTCTTTTTTAGGTATCACGAGTAATAATACCAAGGGATACTCATGGACTGAAAGTTGTTCCATTAGAGAGGAAAACCAGGAAAAATTGTTGCTTGATGAACATTCAGATTATTACCAAGTGGCAATGACGGGATTTTTCTCTTTTGGCTTGCTCGTCGTCACATTCCTCGCATCTTGTTGTTGTGAGTAGCCTGTGTGCAGACAAATGAATTTTAGACGAGAGGTGAACAATGAAAAGTGATTTTAAGCATTGATATACATGTGCATATATAAAACTGATAAATAAAATTGCCTTGGAATAAAGTTAACATTATTTTGGAATTGTCACTTGGTTGATTGCACTTTCGCCACAATAACATACGGTATACTTTTTGAAAATTGCAGTGATTGTGTTGAAACTTATGACAGGGGTGACAAATAGATAAAAACTGTGAAAAAACGGTTGTAAAGTGAAATAAGTTCACTGGTCATACTATAAACTACATAGTGACAGAACGGAATCCGGCAAATAAGTTGTGACACTCGCTTGCATAGTAACCGCTCTTACCGTTGTGAATGGGATCAAAAGACAGTAATCCAATTTTCCATAAAGTGACATATTATTTTCATTGAACTTTGATACATTTATAATTTGCACATATTTCCCATTCCTAACTGATATCAGTTCATCATGTGAAAAAATATTTATATATACCTATATCGACTTTAATCCCAAATTAAACGAAAAATGTCAATATAACAACGCCTTCGTTTGCAAAGCTAAATACATATCATCATTGCTCATCGTATTACTTTTGCCATCACTACCAAACAAGCTGTGTTCGTTCTTCGTATATTTACAAATAACATTGAACAAAGTTGTTTCAACTTTTAGATTGGAATCCCAATATAAAAATATACACCTGAACTGAACCTGAAATACCTAAATACCTGCATGCACGCAAGCAACAATCTTATCAACAACAGCATGCATAATAGCTTATAGAGTAGGAAACGGCATGCCTTACAACAACTTACTACTCTACTGCACACCATTGACTACTATCAACCTGATCAACATCATCATCATCACAATGATCGGACCCGCAGCAGCAGCGTTGCTACTACTGCAATAATAACAACAACAACTTCTACTACGATCCTGATCATCATCACCCCTCTGCCTAAAAACTCGACGAAGAAGCAGAAAAAAGAGACCAACTCTGAAACTCTGTTTTAATTCTTCGTCAGTTTCTCTCCTTTTTATTATGCTGACTGCATGCATACCTTTGATTCGATTTTGTACACTGCATTGCTGAGGCAGCATCTTCAAAAGAAGATTTCAGTTTGAGTCTACTTGCTAGAGACAAAGAGAGGGAGAGCGAGAGATGCATGCATATTTTTACTGATGCTCCTTCTTTCCTCATCTTGTTTATGGGAGGACGACGAAGAAGACTTTAACAAGAAGGAAGAAGACCTTGCACTGAGCTACGATTAAATACTACTACTACTACCCTGTTTCATGGGATACATGTAGATTCATGCACGATCAGATATTATTTTTTCATTTGTGTGCATCATCTAGCAAATAGCAGAAAGACGAAGAAGAAAAAAAGGATGTGCATGCACACATTCCACAGCAAAAAGACGAGAGACAGTCAGATCAACAACATGCAGCAGGCATCTTTACACTTTACCAAACAAAGTGCATCTTCTTCTTCTACTACTACACGCGTATGAAAGCATCATTGATTATCGTCATCATTCCTCTTTAAAAAATGGACATCATCAACAGCATTCATCACACATCACTTGTTGCTGCTGCTGCTGCTCTTACTATTCATCATCACCATTAAAAATGCAATATCATCGTAATTATTATTCTTTTTCGTTTTTCGCATAGACAATTTGCTTGCACCGTTTCCTTATCACCAACCACTCTTCTAACAAAGAAGCAGGAAAAACATGCAGAGATAAAGTATGATAAGCTTGCGTTCCTCTGCTGCTTACATAGTATATGTCGATGTCGATGAGGGAATGTTTTAAAACGCGTGTATGCATATTATGAGAAAAAAAATACTCTGAAAAAGCAGAAGAGACTCGTGTGGTGCTTTTTTTGTTGGTTCATTCCTACTACTATGTAGACTCATGCTTATAATATGTTTTGTTGAGGATGATTAGCAAGATCATCTTTTTTGGCTTCAAGTTGTGGTCGCCGTTCTTTTTTGGTTGTCGTGATGAGGATGGCCAGTAACCAGTTGTTGTAGTGGTACTTTTTTTTTATATTTTAGCAGTTCTTCTGCCGATCATGGTCATACTCCCCAAAAATACTACACACACATACAGAAAGAGAGAGAGACAAGTTTATTATGAAACATTATTGTTATTAATATTGATACGGAATGCTGTTCAATAGCAGAAGCAACAACAAATAATAATAACAAAACAACGACATAATAAGTATTAGCCTCATCTCTACACAAAAACAGCAATGATTTTCTGCTCGATGTAAATACTACCATACAGTGTATCATCATCATCATCAACATCCTCTCATGATGATCATCATCGTCATCAGTGCTCACAACAACTACCACTCATGTGGACAGTAGTACTCTATAGCACGCAAAAAACATACACATATTATTCTCTCGCTCTGTAAAATGGACTACTTTACACAAGTTGGCTTACTACTACTACTACTACAGCCACCACTACTGCTACATCCAAGAATCATGATTATAATGATGAACGAATAGAGAGAGAATAATCAGGATCGGGAGGATGATCATGTTGTGAAGATGCTTAAAAAGTGTTGCTGCTGCTATATAAGCTCTAGAGTAATAGTTGAGGAGTTGTGGTGGTAAAAAATATTCTAATGTAATGACGACTGGTTTTCTACTAATACTACTAGGGATGCTGTTGCATTGCAATCTCATGTTCTTCCTAAATGTTGTGAAGGAGATGATGATATGGTGATGTGATGATGATGTGAGGAGATGTGATCATGCATACACTCTCACACACAAACACTAATCGCAACACACACAGTCTTTCACTGAGGCTCCTTGCTGTTACTGCTCACATATTATTGTTGTTACTAACTTACTTTACTGCTCTCCTCACCAGTTATGTATTTTTTTAACTAAGACGATAAAACATACATTATATATGAGCGTGAAGAAAGAGAACAGATGAGAAAAGAGAGAGAGACAGAGAGAACCCCACCGAAAAATACTTTTGCAATAGTTGCCAAGCCAAAGAGAGAGAACGTACACAAAATTCAAAACTAAGTTAGTTAGCAATATAGCCTTTCCCTTGCTGTTTGTTCTTCGGGTATTTCATATTTCTTGTGTGTGAAACAGCGTGTGCAATTTTCTTGAGAGAGATATTTTTTTGAAAAAAAAAAGTTTTTGGAAGCACACTTTGGAAACCTACCTACTTTCATGTAAAAAGGGAAAATGTGATTGAAAGTGAAGTGTTGTGAAATAGTTATTTTCTGCTGATAGCAACTTTTTGGAACAAGTGTCCCGGTTATCGTCGTTGTCCAATAAAAGAGGAACTTGTGTGTGTGCTCTAAAGTGAACGTTCTTTTTATGCAAGTATACAACAGCTATCTAACATACCGACTTGGTTTTTGGAGATAATACTCATATTCCATGAAATGCCACTATACTGACAAAGCACGCCTTGTAAAAGAGTAGTGATCTCTCTCCACTGTTTCTCCACACCAGTCTGCGATGATGGGTAGGAAGATAAGGGAAAAAAGGAAGAACACGGTACGATTAGCGGTTGCTGCTGATTAAGTGGAATGGAATTTACACATGCCCCTACTACGATTGCTACCCTTCAACAAAAATCCTACTACTTGTGCTGAACAAGTGTCAAACTTTTATCTTGAAATCATCATCTATATAGCTAGCTGAAAAGTAGAAGATCCAAAAAAGGGAGACGGAGTTAGCAAGAGAGAGATGGGGGCAACAATAGTAATAAGACTGAGGAAAAGAGAACTGGTTCATGATTATCATCATCAAATTATTATTGTATCTCAAATTCAGTCTGATTCCACTATTAGCGCTGATGCTACAACTGCCACCTTGACGACGTAATATTAGCCCGTAATAATCATTATCGTGATCATTACGACGACGAAGACGACTAATACTATACAGTAGTATTATTATCACAATTATCATTACTATTACTTTTGTTACTGCTACTATCATTTGTAATGGTGTTGCAATATAGCTCCATCATCATCAGTAGAGGAAATACCACGGCCGCCGCTGCTACGCATTGGCCATTGTTATTATCTTCCTCAGAACCACCTCCGCCGACAATAGTAGTAGCACAGGAGGGAAAGCAACAGCAATAATGACGGAGGGATATATGTCGTTTTTGTACACACCAAACAAACCCCAAAAAGACTACTCCACAGCGTCAACAAGAAGAATAGTCGAATTAAGAAAAGGAATTAGTTAAAGAGCTCCTCATCCATGTGGATTGAATGCCAAAGGAAAATCAAAGCATTTTCTTCTTCTCTTTTCTCCAACAGACAAAAAAATATAAAGTTCTCATTGCCACTTGAACTTGCTCATCAAGATGGGATGTGAAGAGGGTGATGTGTAAGCACATTAAGTATTTCATTAGTTTTCTCCACTCATGTCCGTAGTTGTCTCTTTACCAAACACGACAGCAGCAGCATTGCAATAAAAAAACGGTTGAATCTCTTGTGACAAGGAATGCAGACAGACTCACGAGAAAGTAGAGAAAAAAAATCTCTGGATTTTCTACATCATCTCGCTGGACTTTTCCTGGTCAAGAAGACACTTTTTTTCCAGCAGCATGCCCCTCTGATCTAAAACTCTCTTCTGTGTTTGTCATTGCGAACAAAAGTTGTTCAAGATAAAGTGCATCCATCAGCACAACCAACACCGAACCAGAAGAGTAATCAGAAAAAGAAAAAAATAAGAAGAAGAAAAAAAAAAGAATGAAAGAAAAAGATTTCCCTTTCACCACCATCCTTCTTACCGCAACACTGTTTGTTTTTTCCTGTTCAGTAGAAAAATCTATAAAGGAAACTGAAGGAGTTAAGGAAATCTAGTGGAAGAACAAGACGGAGGAAACACTTTAATCCGTTTCTTTCTCTTCTCTGCTTACTTTCTACTTGTCCTGCTCTACTTGTTGTTGCTGGAGAAAGCACGAGGAGCAGGAGGACTTTAAGGAATACGTGGTTCCCGGAAAAGGAGAAAGAGAAAAGTGTGTCCTTTACTGCCCATGTATTCATGTGCGTGAGGAATATATTGTGTGTCCGCAAGGAAAGCAATCATTTGTTCATTTTACTTGTTATTCTTGTAAGTTAGTTTGTTGGCCCGGAAGAACTTACTCTATCACACACACAGAGAGAGAAAAATGTACGCTTAATTGAAAGTGTTTAGAGATATATTATATAGCATTATTGGAAAAGAGAAATGAAGTTGTTTTGTGTGTCGTTGTTTTGTTAGTTATTTTGCGACCATTAAAAAAATGTCTAGTTTATAGAGGATCTCTTCGAATGTCTTCATAAAAATGGCCTGTCCCGTGGTTGTTGTTCTTGTTGCTCAATTGTAAGTGTATAAGAAAAAAGGGGAAAAGGCGAGACGGGAGCAAAGGCAGGACCAGCCAATATTTCATCATCAACTGCCGGATGTGTTTTTGGTAGTGCAAGTTTTACTATTACTACTACACCACGCGTTGTTGGTGTCACTATTATTCTTGGTACATTTGTCTCCACGTTGTTGTTGTGGTGGTGCTAGTAGCATTGATCACGACCAAGGAGAAAATAAAACGTGCAACTAAATAGATATAGATAAAGGGAAAGGGAAAGGGAGGAAGAAAATTATTATTGTTGTCGTGGAAAAGGACACCATCATTGCCACAAAGTAAAAAATATATATAATATGATTCATGATGATGAGCACGTTTGCGGTGAGGATGGTGATAAATATATGAGAAGAGAGAGGAGCACGTTATTCATTTGGTGATATGGCAGATTCGCATTTTTGTCCAGGAGCAAAACACCCAATCCACATGACCGCACAATATGACACCATGAGTGGATGTAGTATAGGCAATGGATATGAGTGAAAATTAGTTTGGAGAGATGTGCGTAAATGATAAGAGCGTTAAAATTCTATAGGAAAGACCGTGATGATGATAACCATGGCTCTTGTGTGGCCAACTAGAGATTTTTATCCGATAAGACTGGCACGTATGTGCATACACTTGGAGATTTATTTATGGCGTAAATATCACAGGATATTTATAGTATTTAATCTGTTTGCTGTACAGGATTGGATCTCATCCGGTTTTTAATAGAAATGATAGCGGTGATAATACGTACGTCATATGTATAATAATATACAGCAGGAAAGAAAGTAGGTGAAGATCGTCTTTTGACATTCACCAACAATGTATCAAGTTCATTAATAAAAATTCCACGTCGGATTACGGTACTTTATAATCGACACTTGTAAAAAGGCCTCATTAATGTGTCGGATGATCTTATAATAATGCAGATAATTCCATCAATAAAAATTCCTTTCCATAATTGTCTCATTTTTTTGTCATTTTAATGTGACCATTACTTTAGCTAATCTTTCTCGGGAACAGTGTCTGCCACTGTCGCAGATGTAATCTGGCTGTAAGGTATTGCAAAAAATATGGTCGTAACGATTATACAAATGGAGTGTAGGGTAATGCAGACATTTTTATGGACATATTTTGAAGGATTATGAAAAGATTACTCTATATTGTGTGGGGAGAGAGATGTGCCATTCCTCTTGATATGGTTATTATTACGGCACGTAGATTAAATTTTATTTCATCAGAAAGTATGATTGCGAGGTTGGTGATGATGATTACTATTATTTTCATTTCATTTGGTTGAGAAAAGAAAAATGAGCCTGTTGTTATGGAAGGATACAAACTATTTTTTATGCTGAAGAATTTATATTGCTCCTGTTTTTTATAGCGCATTCATTCTTCATTCATGAAATCTAGAAAAAGCTGAATGGGCTCCTCTGTGTGTTATTTCGTCATCCCAGTAAATATATTTTAATGTTAATTTGCCCTGCCACTACAACGCAGTGGTGTACAACAACCATAAAAACTTTTGTGTCGAATTAATGCGGATGAAGCTGCTTATTATGTACATTTTTCCATTGATAATGATTCTTCTTGCTGATGCTGTACTCCTGTGTGGAGATGACGATACAGTTGCCAATGCTGACGGGATGATGTCAGAAAGCGTCTAATGAATGCATACTGAATCTTCAATGGGAAAATGCATAAAAACATTTTTATCTCGTTTTATGTCCGCATTCCACCCACTTCATTTGCATCACTTTATTCCGCCAGGGTATAAACTCCTTCATTTGCAGTTGATTAAATTATTATTAAAAGTGCGGGATTTTCCCAAAATCCTTTCTCTACCAACATGGCAATAACATATTTTATGTAAAACCAATAAAACCGCCCACTTCGTCACACGATGCGCTCTCACGCTAGTTTTTATCACCGTTGTTTGCATTTATAGTTTTCCCTAAACTGTTTCAAACCAGTAGCAGGAGTGAAATGACGTTTTAGGATTAGAATATGGTTAAGCTTATGTAAGCATGTTGAACGATGCATTCTGATTTTTATTTCTTTACAGTCAGTACACTACTGATTTATCGAGAGAGTGTACACACATGGAATAAGAGAGAATGTAAAGCTGAGTGAATGGGGTTCAACCTGTTGAATGCAAGTGAGAAAATTGAACACAAGTAACAAATGAACTATGGGATATGGAAAGGATTGCGAAAAGGCGTAGTAGCGTTAACATGTAAAGCGCAACGCTTAAAAATTCTTTATGACTTTCGTAATGAAATCCATCGTTTTTAAACGAACGGAAGCAGGTGCCGTTTTTAATTGAATTTAAACGGGCATATCCATACCACTTATTATGATTCATAATAATGGCTTGTAGAAACTAAACGATAGTCATCACCTATGTATGAATATTATGAGTGGTTGAAGCAGAGAATGCAATTGTTTGTTGTGTTATGTACTACGCCTTGTAATTATGAACAGGAATGAAAATATTATGATGATTATCTGCAAAATCCGAACGTTTGCAGTAAATGGAAAGGAAAAGGGGGATTACAGTTTGAGAGACAAAACGGTGAATTTTCCTTTCTTGCTAAACATTTTTTTACTGTGTGTAGTAAGCGCGTGTGAAAAGCATTAAAAACAATTCATTGACGGTTATAAAACTGACAACTGGCATGATGACTTTCTCAGCTTGGTTATTTACACACAGAAAAAATGGCAAGAAACACGTATTTTATTTTACACAGCAATAAAATAATTGTTGCCATGTACTTTTCTACCGTTTTTGGTCAGTAATTACAACAGTTAGTGAGAGAGAGAGAGAAAAAGCGAAAGAGATAAAAAGATGCCTCATGATGTGGCACGCACCTAACTTGTTTGTATTGTGAGTGTACATAATTTGAAATATTGTTCATTGCGTTACAACTTGCTATTATGTTAGCCAAGCTGGCTCCTCCGGTGTAGTAATTGCTTATTCATGGAATTGATTGGCAGAACAACGCCATGACTTTTTTCGTTTAACATTCCACTGTTTATATTATTATTATTTGGTTCTAATCCCCATATTATTCAGCAGTCAAAGATAGATATCCCTATTTACTTGCCATGCATACAAATTGTGGTGATAAGATAGCACTGGAATGTTTCATGGTGGTGGCGGTGACGACGATAACGAGAACAATTATGATGATGAAAGAGACGATCGGATGAGAGCATCCTCACCACAAATATCGTTATCATTTACTTTGTCTTGTCAATTGACTCGTATGTGGTTCAGTTTGACATAAAAGGAAGAATTTCTCTTTATGCTGACAGTGAAACGTGTCGAGTGTCATTTTACCAATTTGTCTGCCAGCATGGGGACTGGCAATAATAATAATGGAAAGAGATAAATATGCCTAATAATCGTACAACAAATAATAATAAAAAATGTATATCGGTGAACCATTTGAATGGTATAGCATGACCACTTACTTTTATATCCCATGACGAACTCTTCACCTCCACGCACTCAAGTTTCACAATATATTCATTTAAGTATAAGCACTTTTTTGCTGCATGTCTAATTGCATTGTCATTCATTGCTATTTCGTAAGAATGCATCGTAAAAAGCGGGTTATCTTGGTATTTTCAGACAGAGAGCAGATGTCAATTAACTTTGTATGCAGAAAACCTATTAATCTTTTGTAAGAAGAACCCCAATCCACAGGCTCCAGACTAGACTGTAGGCCAAGATTGGACAAGGAGCAATAAATGAATTTTTAATTTCATACTCTTGCGTCAACTTTTGAATGATTAACTTTTTTTGAAAAAAAAGTGGCTGAAATGTGTTTCTTTGTTATGTCTAGGCATATGTCTGGATGTGGTGATTTATTGTCTATCACAAAAGTTAAGACACATTAAGATTAAAAAAGTATTTCGCTTCCTCTCAACTTTTTATGTTCAAAATGTCAATGGCTAAAAACAACTTTTTCCCAGACACTGTAATAAACAGCTAACAACAGCGCAGTTATAAATTAACCATTTTGGAAATCATTATCTTGTGCAAAGGAGGTTATCCATTTAATTTCATTGTCACTCTTTTTTTACTACTTTTTATTCATATCTCGTTATCTTGTAATTTACATGGATATGTGGAGTGGAAGATAAGAGCTGACTAAGTAACAGCACAGGATATGGATATTCTGCAATATTTTAATGATAAATGTCACCATATTTTATGGCAGTGGTAAATGAAGAGTATTTCAAGGAAAGTGATAAAATTAAATTGCCAGTTGGCATAGTTTTTAATTGCTGGTCACATACATGCATACATTGCATCCCATCTTCTTGCTTCTCTTCTCACGAACATTTAATGTCAATGTTTAAACATTTATTTTACATTTATTAAGAATGATAAGAAGATGTTTATGCTCATTAACTCAAAGATGAAAGATTTACTGATGTAATTTTTCTTAACCGCCATCATGACACACTCACACCACACGTCTTTGTCCATCTTTCCCATCAATTGTGTTTTCGCTCGTTTTGACCATATTATGCCTCTGAATCTTGTTTAACGCCTTGATAATATAAACATTTTTAGTGATAAACAAAAAGTCCATGTAAAATGTTTTAATATTTATCTTGCGTAATGCGCTACGAATTTTTCGCACAAAATATAAAGATCGCCATAGCAATTTTAAGCTGATAAGCTGTAGTTAAAAACTATGATGTTACAATTTTGTAATGTTGCTTTTCTACTCTGTGTACCCCAACAACGTGTCGGTATCTCATAGACAAGTTCTCCGAGTCTCATTATCAAGTGTCCATTGCCATTGGGATGAGTAATGCAGGCATTCTGAAAAATGATAATTTTACTCATGGAAACGATATTTTAAACTGGTGGGAATGAAAAACCACCCAGCTTGCCCAACCATCTAATTTATTCACTCTAACAAGTATATTAAAAATTGCGCATCCCATATTCACTTGGCCATTATTATTTTTTATTCTAATAAACATACAGGCTCCGTAATAATATTTATATTTTAATTTTTTCCTGTAATAACATATGACAAGTGCATAAAAAATCTGTATAGTAAATAGCTATAAAAACAAGACTTGTTTTCTTCACAGTCGTAAAAAGAAATTCGTTTATGAAAGAAACCAAAAGTGGCGTCATGAGCCTCAATCTGCATCGCGGCACGGCTCTTTTTCATGTTCCATTTTTATTAGTCAGCAGAGTAATGCAGTGAAAAAGGGTGAGAGGAAATCTGCTTTGGATGTGATGATGATGATGATGTGAATGCAATAAACATACAAAAAAAAATCATACGAGCGAACGACCAACAACAGCAAAACGCCAAGTTGGGAACGACAATGACGGGTACGATCAAAGAATGACTATGCCTACTCTTCTCGCCTCGAGTCTCTTTTCTGTGCATCTTTTTTCACAGCTCCATATCGTCATGTGATGAGAGAAAGGGTTTGGCACTCTGTGGCAAGAGATTGCTAGTAAATGTGTAAAAATGGAACAGTATGAACACGACAGGGGCAACAGGTACCGGACACTGTTTTTTACAGTTTTGGCTGTGTAGACGACTGTGATGGGATCATAATATTATACATGATGATCACTGTTTCTCTACCACCACAAAACTAGACATAACATAACCACTTGTAATTGACGTAAACGAACTACAATGATGACTACTGGTGATGACGCTGACTTCCTAACAACAAGTAATAACAATGACAACGAGATGTAATGAAGCCACCGCATACCATTATCATGATGGAATTTCGCATAGTCTCAAATAATGTTTTATTAATATTTTTGGGCTTGCATCATATTCATTAGACCGTGGAGTAGTAAATAATTTAGCGTGTTAACGAGATGATCCAGCGTTATATAAAATTTGTGACTCATTGTCACTTTTGAAGATGAGTCAACGTTACAAAAGTCATCTTGCCGTTTGTTAGAAAAGGATTGGTTATGGTGTAACGATTTTCTCCAAAAAAAAATTCATTCACGATGACTGTATAATCTCATGAAAGCCTATGTGCGAAGGTATAACATAATGCTGCCGGTTAATAATAATAGGTTAATGTAAATACATATATACTTATATAATCACATAATTGTCGCACTACATAATATCCTCTTTTGTTTTTCTGCTTAATACAGGTTGACTAAGCCAGCTACCTTTGCGGACTGTGTCGGAAATGAGTTACCGGTGGGATGGGAGGAAGGATACGATCCTTTGATTGGTGTCTATTACATTGATCATATCAACCGTAAGTCTTTTTTGCCATCATCACATAATAAGTCATCTTCATAGTAATATGTTTAATGATAAGTATTTTTCTAAGCAATTCTTATTATTCCATTCATACGAAACGAATAACTGACAGTGAGAAATGCAACAGTAGTAGAAACTGACTACATTGTCATTATAAATTCCATAATTGATTCTGTCATGCGCGTGTGTAGAGATGATAAAAATAGCTAAAGAGGGAACTAATTCATAGGATGGTTTTTCCATATGTATTTGCAACTTTTTATAAAAACGGTTTTTGTTAAAAATCCTGTTCGTAGAAATAGTAATAATACATTTCAAAGCTGTTGTGTGTGTGGGTAGTTCATCATGCAAGCATTAGACAATAGTTTTGTTATTTTGCATATATTGCGAATTTGCAAATAGCTGTATGACAGGAGAGGCTGGTGCAAAAGTGTATGAGAATTGAGAATTGCACAAAGGATATTAAAATCAAGTGCATTCAAGCATGTCATCATCATCAACAACATGAAATGGAAAAGGAAAAGTACAACAAACGCCATGAAAATTTTCCCAAGCAAAAATGCTCTGGTACATGCCACGTACGTTCAGACAGTCGCTCAAGTGTTCATTGCTCTTTACGGGAATATGCATGCCACGTCAACTTTTAACGTTATCTTATGTCTTTAACTCGTCAATGAAGATGGGATGAAGGCTACAATAATGAATGGATGACTAATTACAAAATTCCGTGACATCTTACGTGTCATAAATCAAACGTTACTGCTGAAGATATATCAAGAAACGTGTCGGTTGTTGACTATCTCAAATAAACTATTGCAAGGCATTTTATTATACATATCGTTTTTTTTTCTTAAAGAAACTTTATACAACCAAGTCGACAGATTTGGCTTAACTGTTGACCAACATGATCGCAACGATGCTGATTCAGATTATCATTTCTTATAAAAATACACTAGTTTATCCTTGAAGACTTTGTTGACATGGTATCCAGTTATCCAATACTATATCCAACCGAATTATGTTGTGGCATTCATGGTTAATCTAGCTGTATTGATAGTGGCATGCAAAAAAAACTAGAATAAAAAATTTGCACTGAAGATTTACATAACGTGTATACATGTTATCATGATATGGATTTTTGCGATATATAAAAATAAGGAATTTGGAATTGGCATCGGTAATAATGACTATGCCACTATTTACTGCGTTTATCATGTTTCTATTTTAAACTTGGCTACTATGTGTATTCTTTTCCTGCCTCTCTCTCTCTCTGTAACTCCTACAGCTACTATTACTTTGGCTGTTGCACACATTAAAATAGTTGTTTTCAGAGCTTCTCTCTCTCTCTCTAGTCAATTGCTTCTGAGAACAGAAAGTTGCAGAATAGTAGAAGCAACATAGTATACCATTTATAACTAGCTAAATTCAGATGGTTGTTATAATATGTAGGTATAAGAAATAACATTCTATAAATTTTCCCGTATAAGTTTGCTTCCATTACTATATCGTATTTCTCTTCTAAAAAACGGCTTACGGATGGTTGGAATGACATATTTGTCGTCCTCCTCCTCCCTGACTTGGTGGTGGAATCACAGACAGACAGCGTGGCGTTTTACCTTCGACTTTGCAGTAATGTTATATAGCGATGTAGAGAGAAGTCGGCATATAGGAGAAAAATGTACATTTAAAAAAATAATACTCCTACTGACATACCACTACAAAGTATGTTGTATAGTCGTAGTATTGTATCTCTGCTACATTCTCAAGTAAATCAGTCACTTTCTACAATCCAGAGAGAAATATGCAAATGAAAAGTGGAACCTGCTGCTCCGATAAGGCGATTTCTTTCCAAGAGCCATGAAATGATGCGATGAGGAAAGTACTTGACTATGTGTATGTGTACACACAGTTTGTACTACAACGACATAGTTACTTGTATTCAGTGCTGCGAAACAGAATAAAATTTTTATAAATGTGAACTACGTATTTCTACACACGTTAATGTAGCGGCATGCAATGCTCGTACTCAGAAAAATACGTACAACGTACCATGGAAAATAAATGGCAACGTGATGGATGTAATATGCCATGTGGCCAAAAATAGTTTAACCGAGACGAATACCAAGAAGAAAATGCACATGTTGCAAAATTTACATTTTTAAAAAATGCTCTGAAAAAATAATGAACACTGGTTTTTTTCTTCGTTCCAAAAAATATATAGTTGCATTAAAATATTCAGAAAAAAAAGTCAGGGAAGGGAATAAACGGCATTTCACGTAACGGACGAACATGTTAAATGAATCACAATTACAAACGAAAAAATTCCTAAAAATGCTTCCTTGGAATTATAAGATGAATAGGTGGCGGAGCAGTACAGAATTAAATTGACTAGCTTACGTAATGCCTTTTTGCTACCTAAATTTTAAAATATTTGGAGAGGAACATCATTTAATTTGTACAAGTCTTGTAGAGTGGTCTTCAAATAAATAGTTCGCCAAACTCCTCTCGCATGGCGTTTGACTATCTTCTGAGAAAATTGTTATTAAATCTTTTATTGAATGGCCGACATATGGGCATAGGTAAAATATGTTGGCCTTTCCATTCATTAATTTCGATGAGATGACGATGAAGGGATTGGGTATTTCCAGGGAGTGCTAGTAGTACCTATCAAAGCTACATACCTTGCCGTTGCCCTCATTAAACTCAATAAAATATCTCTACAGATCCGGTATACGGTAAAAGTAAAAAGATTATTTTGTCGGATGAAAGCAGTTTACATTTTTTTCGACCAACACCGCATTGCACAACCGGAACACATTTAAACCCACGTTGGCTGTATAGAAATGCTTCCAAGAGAAAAGTAATTATTAGTGTGAAAGCACAGTAGGATAATGTATTGACACCGAATTTGATAATGATTTTTGTTTTATTTTTCAGAACGAACTCAGTTGGAAGATCCTCATTTGAGTTGGCGAGCCTATCAAGAAGCCATGCTCAGGGATTACCTTGCTACAGCATCAGAAGAATTACAAGTATGTACACACACTTACAAAAAATAAAAAAAACTAGAATATATTATTACTCGCCTTAAATATGTAAGTATTTATTTATTAGCTAGCTTTCCCATTACAAATACTTTCCAAGCTCATGTAACCTTCCCTAAATGCTGCATCCATACACACAAGCTTCAGGGCAAGTCGACACATTTATGCCCAGACGTCCTGAAAAAGGGAAAGAAAATAAATGATACTGTTATGATTATTGTTGTCGTGGAAAGCAAGTCGGAGAAAAAAGTGAAATCGTAACAGTATATTTACCTCCTTCTCATCATCACCATTTTCCTTCTGTAGGGTAGTTAGTCAGTCGGCACTCCACACAAGGCACCCAGAGAGAAAGGCAAGAGGAGAAACCTCCTTTTTGTTAGTGGTGGAGAGATGTAGTTTTCTTTATTCTCTTCCGAATCCTTGTTCAAGGTTCATACCAAAAGAAGGAAGGTTTTGCTAAAGAAGAAGAAAGGGCAGACTCAAAGGGTAAATTTTTTCCGTAGCACTGATACCGGTCGTGATACTGCTAACAAGGTCAATGGAAGGAGGTCATTTTAGTTTTATATTATTATTGTCCATAGTAAATCAGAAGTACATAGTAGCAGTAAGCTTTCTCCCTGTCCAAATGTGGGTGAATACGTACCTTGAAAAAGAAAATATTAAGAGGAAAGTATATAAAATAAAAAGTGAAGGAAAGATGAAGAGCAGCGAGAAAAGTGAAACAGAGTGTAAACAAGTCTTGTCAATGGGGGAGATATATAGAGTGCAAACTCGTCAAGTTTTGCTAAAAGTATTTATTGTATTATTATAATAGCTTGCATGCATGGAAGCGCTGGCAAAAGAAAGTTTATTTTGAACAGCGAGTGATGATGAACCACTCATCCTTGTTACTTTTTTATGTAAAGGCCGTACCTAGTTTGTAGCTTTCCGAGTTAAGTGTTACGTTGACTGAATGATAAAATATATCGGAAGCTGTGCACAAACTGATTTCAATGTCACACTATAACTTGTCGACTAGCACGTTGATTAGAGAAAAGGGGACAAATGCATTTTCGGATCATTTGATCTGGATGCTGTAGTAAATGTATGATTTTCGTGCGATGATAAATAAAAATGTCTAAGTGTTTTATTTTTTTGTGCTTTTATCAGGCAAAACGTGAGACTTTGGATGTGAAAACAAGAAGACTGGGCATTGCCGAGGATGAGTACCAACATCTGAATGCAGCATTGTCTGGGATGCAACCGACCTCGTCAACTTCATCCTGTAAGTGTAACATCCTGTGAGACCAAAAGGGTATTTAGTTTACTACAACAACGCATATTTTATGTCCTGTTTCCTTTCGTTGCTACACAATAGCATGGAAACTTCTACTGCTGCTGCTGTTCATTATGCGTCTTTGCCCTTTCGGAAAGGGCCTTTCCCATAACGCTATTTCCTCCAAACGAAGGAATAAAGGGAAGCATAAGAGCAGCAGCGGCAAATATTTTCGAGTAAAATCATGAGAAGAAAAGTAGAACCACAAGAATTTGTCTGGTTTTGGTGGTGGCCGTGGTGAAACAGCTTCCTTACTGATACTACTGGAAGATATGTCATGAGATGTGAAACGACCCAGTCCAATACTTGGGAATTCTGGTGCACTTTGACATGTTCATTCATAAACCTTTCTGATTGATATTAACACACGCTACAATCTTCTTGGAATTTGCTAAGACGTACGTCCGTCTTTCACTGGGACTCAGAAATAGTTTCATTAATTTTTCTCCAAAAGTTTCCTAGAGATGTCAATTACTCTACAAACTTATAGGACTCGTATTGATAGTTTGCTTAAACTAAACTCTAGCTCTCATGTTTTTCTGTGCAAGGAGGAATCACGTATCAGGCGCATTTTCCTTACTTTGACTGGCATGTATTGTTATTATGAATTTGAAGATTTATTTGCGTTTCTATTCCTTGTCCGGTACTATGGTTGATGTGCACAGTGTACACACTGCACGCAAATGATAACGGAAAAGTAATAAAAATAAAACTATTTTTCCCACTGATATCATCGACATCACGAAAGGAAACCGTACTACAGCCCCCAGCATCACCTTGTATACATGCATGAAACCGTAAACTAAACGAAGGGCATTTTTACGCGTAGAAAATTGTGATGGTGAAGCACAACAAATGAGCACGCCACCACAACCTCTGAGCATAATGCAATTTTGTACATGTATTTATTATGATATTTTCCCCTTTTTTGCAGTGGCAAGTGTGGGTTCCGGAAGGTACGATCCCGAATTGCTCAAGCAAGATGTACACACGGCGAAACTGCGTGTGTTGAGTCTCCGTCAGGAGCTGATGCAAATCAGGAAAGAGGTCTCGATCAAACAGCAAGGGCTCAACACATTGGCTCAGGTGGAACAGAAAATGTCCACCGGGAGCTGTTACACGATGGGTGAGGCTCAAGCCATCATGAACGAGTTGAGGTGCATCCAGAGATCCCTTATCTCTGGTGAGAAGGAACGCATGGAACTGATGCAGTGCTTGGCAAGACACAAGGAGGATTTAACAAGGCTCCAGAGCATGACCAAATTCCCTGATATTGGCAGCTCACTGGGGAATTCCACCGAGAAACTGAGCACTGCCTCTCAAACTGACTTGTCAGGAGATGTAAGTAGCACAAAAGAAAGAGAAAAAAACACCAATACCACCACTTTGTTGTGTAGGAAATGTATATATAAAGAGATAAACACATATAGACCGACACAATGAGATACGAAGGAAACGATATGTACAGTACCTTTTGTACAACTAACTTATTTTTGTCTCCTCTCTCTCTCCATTTTTTACAGTTTTATTAGTCCTCCTATCGTTTACCCACGTACACTATTTAGGTTTACACTATATTTACCTGAGTATATATGGAGAATGAATAGAATATTGTATCATCATAACTCTAGAAATGGATCCTTTCACGTTTCTGACGAATTTTCCCCTTGACACACACATGGAAAATGTACTTAGCAGATGAGCAAGAAGAGACTCTTCTTTCAATTTCAATTTTATTCAATCACCCTCGCTCAACCACAAATGAATTTACATGATTTTTTTTTCTTTATCCGCAACCCAATAAGTAACAACTTTATCCTTGTCGCGCTTTCTCTCTCCCTCTCTCTCTCTCTCTTTATATATTTTGTTACTTTCTCCCTTCCACTCGACTTTTTGAATCAGTCACAACAGAGAGGAATAAGTAAGTAAAGTGAAATGACATCATATTTAGTTGAATAGTTATACCAGGAAATCAGGTAATGTACATACATATCTACATACTTTGTGCAATTGATGCCGGATTCTTTAGGAGAAAGAGATCCCAAAGGAGATCTCTATCCGGTGTTGTGTCTGTGTGTGCGCTCTACGCTCCCAATAATACATCCACATTTTTTGTTGTGTTGCGCAACAGAACAGAGGACAGGGAAACCACTGATGAAACTGAACGTGTAGTACAGGCGATTCAGTACAAGTATACAGATGAATAGAGAAAGGGGAAAATAAGGGAAATGATAATATGAAAAAAGAGACGAGAGAGAGAGAGAGAAAAAAAACGTAATTTTCTATTTTCTTGCTTTCCCTTTTACCACTTTTCTCCGTACACTTTGTTTCCTTACCGCAGAGACTACGGCTTTTCTGTCTGTTCTTTTGCATTATTTTATTAGACTCCAAGTATCACTTTCTCTCTCTCTCTCTCAGAAAATGTGTGTGTCGTATAAATAAATAAGGTAAATGTGGAATGAGAAGTACATAAAATATTATGCGTTTTCTCCCGTTAGGGTTTTTAGGGGAAAGAGAGAGAAGGAAAAAAAGATTGTTTCAGCTTTTTTGCGTGAAACATGTAGTTTGTGGAAGTGGTTGTAATGGGATAAGACGAAGAAGGGGAAAAGGGTTTAAGTAGGTATGTAATAGGCAACTATGTAAATCTTTGTTATTGTTTTTTCTTTGTTCATGATGCAGCTGGTGCCGCTAGGTGCTAGATTAGCGGAAATGGCAAAGCTCAGGTTGGAATATGATGCGAGACGAAAGGATGTGCAACACATTCAACGACGATTATCCGAGCTGGAGGAAAGTATTGAGCCGGGGGAAGTGGAGTCAGATAAAGACCGTCTGCTACTTTTTCAAGAGAAGGAACAACTACTCAGAGAACTACGAAGTATTTGTCCAAAGAACAGGCCGCTTCATGAGATTGCTGGGATTCACCAGGAAATCGAGAGGTTAGAGAATGACCTGAGCAAGGCAGCGGAAATGGCTAAGAAAAATATTACCGACCGACTGAGACTCCATGAGGAGAAGCAGAATCTACTGCAAAATCTTAGGGATGCACTGAACAATATGGCCTCGTTAGAGAGCCGACTTAAATCCCTGTCTGCCAGTACATTAAGTATATCTTCAAGTTCCTCACTAGCATCCCTTAGCTCCAGCCAAGCGTCCAGCAAGGTATGCGTCATAATATAATTTCCACGTACTTTTAGATACGACCACCAAATGGCCAAAAACTGGCTTTTTAATGAAGGGGATTAAACTAAAATTACATTGTGTACTTGTATTTAGGGTTCCCTCTCAAGTCTAAGCTTTACTGATATTTATGGTGCTCACACGTCCGCTCATGCCGAGGGAATCAATATGCTGGAATTACAGAAACGTGTAGAGCAGCTTTTACAGGTGAACAAATTACCTATTTTGAAGAAACAAACAAATAATTGTTAATTACGTTTTTGAGGATCATTAAAATTAACATTGGATTTTATTTATGACAGTCGGATTCCTCCCCGGTAACTTCACTACTTCATCAGAATCGATCACAGCTTCAAACGGTGACGTCACAACAGTCATTTCCTTCCCTGTCGCCGAGAAGCTCGTTGTCTTCTGTTTCCCCACCCGTGTCCCCATACGACTTGGGGCCCCCACCTTCTTATGAGCAATCATTTCTGGATAAACAGAGAAGACTGGCTGCGGCTGATAAGCTAAGCCTGGAGGACTCGCTTGGTGATCTCTCTATTGCCGAAGAGAATACTGAGGTGTGTACTATTAGTCCATGCTAACTACCTGTACTGCCACCGCTACAGCCACAAAGAGTAGCAGGAGCAGCATATCACGCAGCAAATTAGCATATATATGAAAAATTATTCAATCCCTATCCACCTGCGACACAAACCCTTTGTCAACCATGTTCATTTCCTATTGTTATATTTTCCCTTTTGTTTTTCGGTTTGTTCACAGAGTGAAAAATCTGGGTCGTACTTTGTTCTTCCGCCGTTGTCTCCAATTTCCGAGTACGTTGCCAATGAGGAGGGTGCAGGTTGCCAGTCTAGCCAAGCAACTTCCCACCATCATCATCACC
>JAHZMV010007327.1:0-88309 GCA_027743765.1 Coecobrya sp. COE2
AAATGCAAGCTTATCAGTATCAAATCGAAATAAAGTTAGCTTCATTAATTAAGCAGGTGGACGAGTTGCAAAGTCGTGGGAATTAACCATCTTGGGAATAACTATAATTTAAGAATTATTTATTTCCGTTTACTAGAATCTTCGGTTTTGCAATGCAGACTATCGTGTATGTCCTCAATATAGCAAAATACCCAATATACCCAATACATCAAAATCCCTCAAATACCCAAAATGCAGAAAATACACAAAATACCCAATATATCCAATATACCGTAATACCAATATACAAGAGTAAACTACCATCAGTGTTCCCTATTTCCCACTAAAAAATGATTAAATGCTTCCCACCCGGGAAATAATGGGAAATTTGGCAAATATGGGAAATATGGGAAATAATGGGAAATTTGGGAAATACTATCTTTCATAATATTATGCGTTTTATTTATAACCCCACTAATAGTGGGCCACTGTCATGTCATTTATTCTGTATATAAATGTCATAAAATTAAACAATAGATTTTAGTTAAGATTAATAATTTAATTAAAATATAAAATACGACGGACAATATATTCTATGCTAACGATTATAATTGATGGACTAATGTTTATAAAACATTATTGGTTAATGCTGTGATTTGGAACCTGAAGGCGTTCGTGTCGATAGTAGCTTACGCTTTCGCTCAAGTTTTTCATCCTCACGACGCAACCCTCGGAAGCAAAAACTTAACTTCATAACTTTATCTTGTGTAAGACGGTTCCTAGCGTCAGTCTGTATAAATCCATATGTTGAGAAAATGCGTTCGATCGATGCCGTACTTGATGGGCAACGATACATTGGGCACAGAAAATCCAGAAATTCTTTGGGAATGTTCTCACGGTACCTTAAGTTAAGCCACCAGTTACCTGGATGTGATGTCTTCATTACATTTTCATTGAGCGAAGATTTGGGGAAGAAAGTCGGATCCAGGGCAACAAAAGCATGTGCCAATGTCACGTAATCCGGGGATTTTTCTAACAGCAAATCTAATGCCGTTTCGCGTTGCTCTGGGGTCATAAATTCACCTTAAATTTACGTAAAACTGTGAATTAATATAACACAACCAATGCAAGTGGATCAATACTAGAATTAAAATTAAACTAAATAATTACTACCTTTGTACTTAGGATGCAGCATATACGCTATGTAAAAAAACGGCTCGATGGCGACGTTCATTTTTGACAAAACGTTAGCTTTATACGACCTCAAATTTGGACTGTTATAAAGTTTAAGCCAGCCGTGCACAGCATCCGCTATGTTAGCAGAATCCGATTGAAGCTGTTAAATTTAAAGAAAATGTCGCGAGATTATCGAGTTAAGATAATAAACTGTACACTGCTGTGAATATTGTTACAAATTTTGATTAAAGTAAGTGCAATAATAACCGTTAGTATTTCCGCTGAAATTTCTTCCATTTGTGTCACTAAATCCGAGGCACCCTTAAAAATTGCAACACTGTTCACAGATTCCACAATCTTTGCGGTACAGACGTCTTTCATTTGTGCGATTTCAATGTATTTCGTTCGATTCGAAAGAAAAGTGCGGACGCATTCCAGGTGGCTGATCCATCTTGTTGCAGCTGGAAGCTGCGGTTTCAGTCCTTTTAACTCGTCCAATTTTGCGGCTGGGAGGTGATGGTCACGAAAAAACTTGGATACCTGAACAAGTAGCATATTTTTTAATTAAAATACAAAATAAAACCCAAAACCCATACTTATAACCATTTGACAGGGCCGTTACCTCATTTATTTTTGCAATAATCTGTCTCGGTGAAATATCTTCACAAAGACGGTTTAACATATGCGGGCTGCAGCCGTAAAAAAGCAGATCAGGAAACTTGTCTTGTAATATGCGTCTCATAGCAACCATCGTATTGCAGTTATCGGTTGAACCGGCAACGACAGTAAAATCTTCTTTCTTCAGTTTTTCCATGGCTTCTTCAAACTTTGCCGCACAATACTTTGCATCCTTTTTCTCAGCTTTGCATTCAATTGAATCAACCAGATAAGCTTCCCCATTGCATATAACGGAATGTGTCAATATTGGAGAATTGTGGATATCACTCCAGCCATCCTGAATCAAAGTACCCTGTCTGCCTTTTAAATCTGCGTTCATTTGTTTTCGGAGCTTCTCGTAAACTGAATCTAAAAGAGGTCCTTTAAGCATGTCTTCCGATGGTGGGTCGTATCCTGGTCTCAGTGAAGAGCACAAGTTTTTCCACGTCATTAAGTTTGCGCTTGAAAATGGGAGGTTTGCAGAGAACCAAAACTTGGCGACATTTAAATCCAGTTCATTCTTCTGATCTTTAGATGTAGTTGTTTTGGTAACAAATGCGTTCATTTTCATCTGAACGGTTTTGGATGGATGATTTTTTAAAGACGTTGATGCTTCTGGGGTTTCGCTAGAGACAGCCACTGCCATGTTTCCCTCTCCCTCAGCAGTAGTCCCTTTTAAGTCGGCTGCCACTTGATCAACCAAGTTGTCCCCTGCAGAAACATGTGATGAGGCATTTAGAATTCAATTGAAAGTTTAAATATATTAATTACTAACTGTTTAAATAAACGGCAAATAAAATAAATAATGAAATTATTTTCTAACGCTTCAGAGTTGAGTCGGGATTCTTTACACAACCACCGCTGACATGTTTCCTCATCCTGTCAGCCTTGGCACTGACCCGTTGACCACAATTGTTACATTTTTGATATTTAATTATTTCTCCAGACTCATTAGATTCTTCCACCTCAGCGTACATGGACCAAATAGGGTCCTTCCTTTTTCCCTTTCGGATTGGAATAGTTGTTGTATTAATTAAAATCGAAACCGAGTTGGGTTGCGATTCGCCGTCATTTTCTAATATATCTAACTCGACGCCCGGTCCGGAATCTTGTAACTGAGTGTCATCAGTGGTAATTGGCACATTATCTGCCAAGCTAGCGTTCTCGGGTGTTATGCTTGATTCTGAGTCTTGACTGAATATATTTAAATCTTCCTCCCGGTCACAAAACATCTTGCAAAAGTGACTGAGCTTTTTAACTAATGAATGACTAGTAAACTCTTTGACTTGTATGCATTTAGATTTTCAACCACTCACAACTGAAACGGATATGTTTTAAATATAAGTTCGGTTGTAATTGATTATTACAATGCACACTTTAATTAAAAGTAACTGGAGTAAGTATGTGAAAGAACAACAAACATGTGTTGTGTGAAGGTAGAATATGAGATCTGCTACGATAAGTAAAGCTTTCGTAACGTTTTGGGTGAAACAGGTTGTCGACTTTGGTATTACACTACATTCACAGAGAAGACCGGCCCAAATTGTACATAAGAATAATATTTCCCATATTTCCCATTTCCCACTAAAAAATTATTATTTCCCAGGACATTATTTCCCATTATTTCCCACCCTATTTCCCAGGTGGGAATTACCAGCTCCGAACACTGACTGCATTTTTCAGAAAACTTTGTTTTCCTGCAAAGTGCACAGGTTATATTATTGGTGCAGAGGAAAAAATGGAGATAAGATTTGCATTTGATTTTAGAAGGGAAAATAAATGGACATTTATGGGCCCAGAGATTATCTGCCACTCATTGTCAGTCAGCAATGGTGAGGATGGGAACGGGATTCTCATCACGACTAACCCATTTATAAGTAAAAATGTTTTTGCATATCAAGTGACTTTGGATATTATCCTGCTAGTCAGATTTCCAACAACATTATCATCAGCTTTATGTTGTGATCACAAGAAAACTGGACAAACCTAACTGGAGTCGGTAACAACAGTAAGCTTAAGTCTAAAAAGAAAGCTCGTACGTTTTTATTTTTTTTTGACTACTGACGTAACCACTTTATTTTTGTAAATGTTTGTCTGTCGTTCCGTACTTTTCTTTTAACTTGGCTCCATGATATTCTTTCCTTCAAAACCGCCACTATAAAAAATCATGATTTGCCAGTCAGCAAAGTAAAGTTAGTTTGAAAAAGCACAATTCCATTTTTTGACTGACATACCATGATTTTGGTTTAAAGGTCAAAAGTTAGGATTTATTATTTCCTGCATTTTATTTTGATTGATACTTCAGCAAAAAAATTTCTAAAGGACTGTCTTGACGGAGCCCTTTTTAAACTTTTAACAATAATAATAATAAAAGCCATCATCAAACTTTTGTGCTTCTGTTCTTTCTCCATAGCCGGTTTCACTCGGCTTATTTATAGTCCGCTTTTCTTCACAGACTAAAAGATTTAACATGCATTTTCCAACATTCATACCCTTTTCTTTCCATAAAAAAATAAAATGTTGTTCACAGAGAAAATGTTACACAAGTTAGGTGCATCATCTCATCGTAATACAAAATTTCTCTTTGTCAACTCTTGCCCCTGCCGCTACCCATGTCCAAGAGAAAATTCTGTTTTTTTAAAGATGCTAAAAATCAACGAGCAACTCAAGTCCGTATAAAAAAATATAAATCCTCTACACGAAACCATTTCATGTTGCCCGACTTTCTACGTTTCTACTGTCCGCTCCGCTTGTTATTATTTACCTCTTTTCCCCAACGAAAGACGACCACCACATGAGATGATGTTCTTTATTTTTGCGGAAATGGGTACAAACTATCATTATTGTGGTGATGGCATATATATACATGCATACATACATGTTGTTGTAGCAAAGCAATGCACTTGCATAAAATACTCACCCAGGCAGCCAGTCAAGTCATATTACATAATCATGAGAAAAAGAAAAAAATCTTATAAGCCTTCAAAAAAGATGACGAAGATGATGGTGGCGACTCATGATGATGCTTTATTTCAAAACTTTTTTTGTAAGAATGTTTCGGTTGAAATGATAGAAGAAGAAGCAAAATAAACTTTTTTTCTTTCTTTTTTGAAGCACGCCACCGAAAAAAAATGTAATGTGCTTTAAAAATGTTTAAGGGGAAAAAGGCAGTCATCGTATGTGTGTGTGTGTGTGTGTGTCCGCATATTATAATAATAGTAATAATAAGAGGAGCAGTTATAGCGATTCAACTTTTTATTATGAATACAAACTTTTTTAGCGTCGTCGTCAATGAAAAATATACAAAGTTTTTTAAGTTCAGAGTTCAAAACAGCGTTATTGCTTTTTATGTCATTTTGTAGCAGAGAAAGAGAAAGAAGCGGACTTACAACCGCCACCACAACCAACCATCCAGTTTTTTTTATTCTTGTCTTTCAGATTCTCAGATATTAGATTGTTGTTACATTTTTAACGAACAAGTTTTCCTCACTACTCCGAACTTTTCAATTCACCATTCCGGTAAATATGTATGATGGATTTTAAGCGTATTTGCTGGAAATAGTACTGATATAAAACCAGATATGTACGTAAACTGGCCCTGGATAATATGGTGATGGGGAAAAAGCTCTCTTGTTCTGTTCAATAATATGTCGTATTGGATTATAATATTGTGATGAAAATGATAATTATTAAATAGGACAAGCATAATATTAAATGTGGCATGTCCACATATTACTACGTTATGCATAATATGGTCTATTGTTCCTCTGATACAAAAAGCGGTCGTTTTTCTGTTAAAATTTTTTTTCTACCGAAATTTTTTAGCCCAGCTCCCTGTCTACCTCTTTCGTCCTTTGTTGTCCTTTTAATATTATGTAAGTTTAATGAATCAGCTAAGTGGACTGACTCTCTCTCTTTCTCGCTTGTAAAATTATCTACTGATTTATAGATTTCGCTTTTCAGTTCAAAAAATATAAAAGCGCATTATACACTTTTCACATATTTTATTATGAGCTCATACATCATACAAGCCCTTGTGTGTGTGTCTGCTTGTATAGAGTAAAAGCAGTGAAGTGAGTGAGTGGGCTGTTGTCGTTGTCGTAGACGCCAAAGCTAACTTTTTTAGAGTGCGTTCATTATTGCCATACAACAGGAAAGTAGAAAATGGTTAAAATGCAGAGAGAACAAAAAACGGTACGATCAATAGTTGAACATTGACAAAACCGTTTTTTTTCTCTCTTCCTTCTATTCTCTATATATCTCTATATACAATTTATGTATGCATGTATATTATGTACATATGTATATATTCCACAAAAACTACGGCTTTTTCAACTTTTTGGAGGAGTTTCCACACTTTCCTTGTTCCAACGACCACCACCACCATCATCATCATCATCACCACCAACCACCACCGTTATAACATTTTAGCAGCAGATAAGGTAAAATTGCTTTTCTGAAAAACCAAGCAGACTTTTCATAATATACAAAATCATAATAATAATATAATAATATGCAAACCCGCTGCTCTTGGAGGTAGTTGGAGGAGACGAGCAGCAGCAGCAGTCAGTTCACTACGCTGGAAAAAAAAAAGCAAGAGCAAACTCTCTTTCCATTTTACATGCTTTTTCCTCTGCTGCTTCTCCATTTCATCAGCAGCAGCGCATGGAATAGACCCTTTCTCCAGCCATACAACAACAACACAATACAACACAACCAGCGTTTTTTTTTCTCTACGGCAAACAGTCCCGATTAAAAAGATACAATAAATAATAAAATGAAAATTTTCCCCACCCTCTTCAGCATCTATATCTACCTATCTATCCATAATATTAAACTTTATCAGATCTTCTGTTTGTGTGGAAAGATTATTGGTAGGTAAGGTAGGTAGACAGGTATATGTAGATAGAGAAAGAAAGCCTGCATGAGCAGAGGACTACAGGAAGAAAGACAACAATCCTATTAAGGAAGAAACACATCAACTCACCGAGAAAAGCCTTGTTCGTTTCGTGTACCACCATTGCCATTTCTACTACGCTGTTTTGTAAAAAATATCTGGCTGGAAAATAAATAAATAAAAAATGACACACGTGTGTGTGTGTCTATGCATGTATTTACAATTGTAGGTTGTTGTATGCGGCAAAAAAATGCCTTATAGATTGCTTTCGATTCTTATTCGGAATTTGTAATGATTTTCTTTTGTATTTTGAAAAAAGACTAGAAAATCCAAATCGTAACAGAAGAATATTATGGATAGATGGAAAGATAGTTGGTGTATTTATTGTATGCATCTTGAAGGAGGAAGAGGAAAAAAAGTATAAAATAGAAAACGGTTCTTCGTTTCCCCGTTTGCAGAATGTTTCTTGGCTGCATTATTGTTATTATTATTACTTTGTACAGATTTTTATACAAGTGAATTTGAGCAGGAGAAGAAGAAAATCACATGAATAAATATGGAAGAATTATTAAATCTATTTCAGGTCCCCTGCAGTGCATGTCTACGGAAACATGAACGGAAGCATCTCCAACGGCAGCAGTAGCAGAGGTAATGCTACATAACATAAAAAAGTAAAATGAAAAATAGAAACGTGACTACATAATTTTGTCTTTTTTCTTGAGATTCCCATGGAAAAAATATATGTATGAGTTGTTACAAGTTCCATAATATACACGTAATATGTATTATTATTATTAGTATTACTATTACTACTGTGATGACTGTCTTCCTATCCGGTGAACTGCCATGAAGACAGAGACTTTCTCTCTTATGCGCTGCTTATATGCATATGGATTTTTTACAGGGAATTATCAATTTATATGTATGAAATCCACAAGGATCTCCATGAATTTCAAAGTGATCTTGTACCCAGTTTCTACACAATTCTCTCTCTCTCTCTCTCTTTATATAGATTTCTGCTTAAAGTGCCTACATTAAGTTGGATAATCAGTCTGTTACGTATGCTCTGTATAACCATATTTGGTGATGATGACGCTTTTTACAAGCTTGAACAGTGAAAAATTCAGCAAATAAAAAATAGCCATATTTTTACGAATTTCTTTATGATGATTATGATGACGGTGCTAAGGTGATATAAACAACAAGGAATAAATAAATAGCTCTTGTTCCAGCAGCACCAATAATAAAATGACTCATGACTCATGACAACGACAAAAAATGCTTGTCTATGGCAATTCCTTGGCTTCCTTGTGTTTTTTTTCTTTTATGTTGGCTCCCACACAAATCACAAGACTTTTTTATGTCACACGATACTCCACTGATTCTAAATTTATGCTGTGTGAAAACTGTATATAAAACATGCATTATGTAAAAAAAACATGTAAAAATAGCTTTATCATTGGGAAATCAGATAAGACTATATTTTCTCCTGTTTTGTCAAGTCAGTTGAAATACGCTATTCTTCAAAAATTTACCAAAAAAAGTGCATGCATGCATAACTTTTATATATATTTCTTTTAAAATAGATGTATAGGTTATTATAATGCGTGGTCCTGCTGAGACCGTCATCATCATTGTAAAACAGCATATTATACTCTTAACTACAGAATAACGGAATGGAACAACAACGGTGACTTTTTTTTACAGTTGTTATATCCATATTGATTTATGCACGTAAACAATGTAGTATACCTGGCTGGTTTGATGGTAGTGAGCATTATTATTATTATTAATGTAACAAGCTGAAACACAACAACAACATCATCAGCACATCTTGACTTGATAGTTGGAGAAACCTATAGAGAGAGAGTTTTTTAACAATAGGAACAAAAGTTCATTCAGATTTGATGATGATGGTTTTAGTGTTCAATTATTAGAGGAAGCCAACGCGAGAAACAACATGGATGGATGGTGCTGTTTTTTGTTGGAGTGGAGGTGAAAGTTGTTTTTGAACAGATTGTAATGTATGCTTTAGACTTAAATGCTTTTATATTCGCATGAATAGCTACCTACTCATTCACACTCACAAGCCTTTTGCGTTTCATTTTTAGTTTTGTAATCGGGTAAAGCTTTGATAAGAAAGAAGATTCACAGTATAAATATTATATCCTTCTAACTTTCATATTTATATTCCAAGGCGAGATAGAAAAAAAATCAAATTATTGAAGTAGAGATGGTTTTACCCTCATAAAAAAGAATAAAGTACGGATTTTGTATCATCGTCAAACAAACTGCGTATATGTATCTGTTATGTATTATTGGTAGCAGCAAATGATGGCTTTGTAATGATATTTTTTTGTGAATTACCGAGAATATAGATAATACAATAGAATATGATACCATGAATGAAACTGCGTAGCATAATTTTCATGAAAATAATAATAATAATAATAATAATAATAAAACTGTATTATTATTATACGGTTACATTCATCCAAGTACAAATTCAAAATTGGTATTTTAAGTACACCAGAATGTTGGAACATGTCTACTTTAAAATTCATATAATGTGCTGCTGTCACCTCTTTCTCCTCCCATCATAATCCAGCACGATCTCTTCTCAAAATATTTTTTTTTCCTTGTAAACAGGAGGAGCATCCCAGTTTTAAGCAAATTTACCAATAGATATTTTGACTGAAAACGAAACAAAAAAAACATATAGATACATGCATGTTATTATAAACTCGCCTGCGTTTTCCTTCTCATCCACCTCCTCCTGTTTTGATATAAAGTTACATTATAAAGCCACCACTAGTACTACCGCTTCTGCTGCTGTCGTTTGAGGAGACAACAAAATAACGTAATAATATCGAAACTTTCTACTAGTTCTCTACCATCACCGTTTCACTCCCATTATTTATATTGCTTCTCTACTTGTTCTATGCAAGTTATCAAGTAGTAATAGGAAGCAATATTATTATTATTATTCTAGTGGCAGTTTGTAATACTAAGCTAGTTGGTCGTCGTCGTTGTAAACGGAAGAAAGAAAGCAAGCAGACTTTGTGTGTGGAGTATAATGAGTAGGAGGTTGTGTGTGCGGTGACTGGCTCATTTGTTTTGCCGTGATGATGCCCAGCCCATGTTATGTTTTGTTGGTTAAAAAGGCACCCGAAATTATTCATACAAAGAGCTTACAATGTGTAATAATATTATCAGGATGACGACGACGAGGACGACGACGGTTAGAGAACGATGATGATGATAATGAAAAAAAAACGGACAGAAAATATTTGTTACAAAACTAAACACACACACACACACGCCCGTGTTCTCCGACAGAGTATGTAAGTAAGGAGCAAAGTTAAATAGAAAGAGAAGCGATCGCTTTTACTCTAAATTTTGTAGTAGTAAATATTCTACACACACAAATTTTATACCTTGTTCTTTCTGAAAGGTTGAACATACTCCCATTAAAACATTTTACTGTTGCTGTAGTGGTCGTGTAGTAGTAGTCGCAGTTATGTAGTTTTAACAATCCAAGTTGGATAGCTGCTGCATACCTACAAAATATGGGCTTTTCTTCTTCACTACTGCTGCATTTACTCCATACTCCACTCCACACAGAGAGAGAGAGAGACGATGAAGAAGAAAGCTTAAACGATGGAAATTATGTGTGCAAACAGACATAACACGCTGGAAAGATTATAGACTCATAGTTTTTTGCCGTCATTTCATTATTACTTTACACTCCTATTTGTATATAAGCTCATTTCATTTTATAAGCATCTCCTATCATTATAAATATATGTAGGTAGTTAATATTCTCCTTTTATTCCCCCTGCTTTACAATTTAGCACGACATCCTCATCATCATGATCGTAGCATCGTGAGTGTAGTGTGCATGTATGTGTAATGTGTAATATGTATCATCTAAAAATCTACACGTATTTTATACCTATTATCATCATGTTATGCATGCATTAAAAGCCAACTGTTTATATCGTGAACTCGTTAAATTTCCTCCTACTACTAATCTACAATCTACCTCTATCTACATTATAATAATCTGACTTTTTATTGATTACTATACACATAGTACTAGAAAGTAATTATGAACGTGCTTTTTATACCTATATAGATTTTGCGTCCGTTTTATAACGAATATGACAGACTGTTTTAGAAACATGCAAAATATAAGTGTGGTGGCGTACACGTATGTAGTAGCAGATATATCCTGGCATGCCATGCGTCTCTCTCCTCCGCTTTCCACCGAGAATAATAAAAGCCCATCCTTATTTCTTTACAGGAAAATCTTGTAATATGCTTTCACAATGCTACATACACCTACAAAGATGACCTTTTATCCTACACGAATAAAAAATGGTTTTCCACACACACACAAGCAAAAAAATGGACATTTAATGAGACCACACGAGAAAAGCAAATAACTTTATAGCGTTTTTAATAAAGCTATATATTATAAAACATTAGAAAATATTTGCCTGTCCATACTCCATCATTCCATTTTGTATTGTATGCGTGGAAAAATAAAGATATGTTTATATACCATCGCTTCTTTGCACAGGAGTCGTATTTTATCAAAGACGGGAAATCATTTGTCCTCATCATGCAAATTGAACAAACTTTTTAAAGAATTTTCTACTTCCGGTGATGGCGGCGTCGGCGGTACTGTGGTGGCGGTGGTGGTGTTGGTGTACGCATCCATTCATTCATAAAAAAGTCATCACACGCTCTACTACAACCACCACTACTACAAAAAAAAACCACTGCTACTGCTGCTGTTATACTGCTGCTTTATTTGTTGGAAAAAAATCTGAGATTTAAACGGAAAGATGTGTTGCTGCCTGTGTGCCTCTTCTACTACGGCTGCTGCTGGATAGGTGCTTCTTTGTGAGTAAATAGTATGTAATGCTCTATTTATTTCCCTTCTACATATAAAAACCTTTCTCTTCTTCTGTTTCTCTCTATATAAAAAACATGTGCTTTTGTGGCAGCAACTACGACGACTACACAGCTCTACATACTTGAGTTCTTTCACGTCTCCACATTTTCTCCTTTTTGTGCCGGTCGGTCATGCAATCCTCGTGTAGTTTCTGGTAGTTTACTGTACTGCCTGCCGTACTACTCAAGACGGCCAAGAGAGATAGTTGAAAGAGTAAGTGTTGTGTATTATGCCTAAAGTGGTGTGAAAGTACACTTTTATGCAACTTGTGTAAGGATGATGGCACACTCCTCTTCCTCTGGGACAAGGTGTTTGCACATACTAAATCTAGTAACCTTCTTTTATGATCCTCTCTCTCTCTCTATTATATATATTATTTATATCCTCTACTCTACCTCCTTTTCCCTGCCACCATCCAAACAGTAATGAGAAATGATGATGGGATACGTTTATTATTTTCATTTTAAAAATAAACATTGACTTTCACCCCGGATGTGTGTGTATGGTTGTCAATATTTGAAAAGAGAAAAAAGACGTTCCTCTAGTCGGCTTTTTCCTGTATGATATATAGTTGAATGGGAGGTCTTTTAACTATTAGGCAAATAATTTTTAAGCTTGTGTGTCCGTATTAGAAAATAATATTTTCCCTAGATTTTTTAATGCCGCCTTGTCCAATTTAAGTAAAGTATTGTGAGTTTTGCAGGTGGTGGTGGCGGCGGTTGGTAGTCGTGAATAGTGAAGAGCTCTCTGCACAAGTGTACGTAAGCATGCATGAGTTCTCATAACTTTTAGAGAAGTAGCCACTTACACCTCATCATCACAACAGCAGAGCGCTAGCAGAAAAGTGAGTGATGCCAGTAGCCTGTATACTGGCTTATATTAGACGTGAAATTGCGATGCAGACCAGTGAAAATGTCATGTTCTAAGAAACTGATTTAATTCCATTATCATACCATTTTATCCTGTGAAAAAAGTGGAAAGGTGGGTTGCACACCACACACACCTACACATAAACAGTATAATATACATACATACATAATATTATAGGATAAAAGTATCACCTTGTAAAAAAATGTGTTTTTCGATTGACGTGTCTCTATAACTATTTATGTATATAAAATACCTCGCTAAAAGTTTACGTGCTTGTAGGTAGATAGTTAGCTAGGCATATAAGGATTAGTTGGGTAGAAAAAAACGCGTAAAAAAGTGGAAAATCAAATGAGGTGACTCACTTACCATCACCACCACTATACTCACTCTCTCTCTTTCTCATCAGGCCTTTCTCTTCACACTGCTCGGCTCTACCAGCCGTGCTTTTCCAAGAATGCAAAAATGTGGAACTAAACCCATTATTCATTCATAAAGTATAAAAAAAAGTTGGGACAAGGGGTAATACGATAATGATATTAAGAGTAAGTTTTATGCTGCTGGAAAAAGAAAGAGAGAGAGAGAGAGAGAGAGAGCTCTGCGTAGTATTATTAGCTTGTATTAAAGAATGTATTTATTCATGTGACCATGCGTTATTCCCTATTACATTATTGCTACTACTACATACTACCATTATTATTATATTGTTTTTATTTCGTAACACAGAAAAGACCGAGACGTCAAGTCAATAATAATAATAATGGCAGCATAAACTGGCCTAAATTTTTCCGCAAAATCCTAAAAAATGAAGGAATGAATAAAACTATTGCGGAAAAAGTTTTACGCAGGCATTATTATGATGACCGAAAAGAATAAAAAATGGAGAAAAAAAATAAACAGAATCTAAACAAGGTAGTGTTTATCAGAAAACGAGCCGGTGTGGTACTGCAAAAATAAAAAAATAAAATACTGCCACTACTAACTCGTCGTTGTCGACAATGTAGGAGTTCATATACATAAAATACGCAAGTCTTTACAAAAGCAGAGCGCCATATGCCAGCCAAGTTGTTTTTTTTGCTGTTGTTGTGTGAAAAATTTCTTTTTGGGTTTTTTTGTAGCAGTAGCAGCAACTAAAAGAGACCATAAAATCATGGAAAGTTTATCCTTTTTTTCCAACCATTTTATCAATGTTATCATCATCGCGAGCTTATTGTGTGTGTGTGCGAGTTCAACATAATCGAATTTCATTCATGAAACATAATATGTTGCTCTGTTTTTTTGCTTAGATTTTTCCTTGGGATTGTTGGGAAAAAAAAGCTTTTAAAGAGAAAAAATAAAAATATTATTATTATGTATGCGTGATTGTTTCGTTGAGAATGTGGAGCCAAATGAGTGCGGCATTTTATAGATATATGGAATTTGAATTCTCTCCTGATGGGAGGTCGAATACGAAATAAATTGGGTAGGTTATTAAATGTTCTTTTCAATTAAACGGCTAGACAGGTTTGCTTGGTAATGTTGATGATATATGTATTTTGCTAAAAAATTGGATTGGATGAGTGTATCGGTATATTATGTACCTTAACCTTTCGCTGTTAAAAGTGGTGCCGATGTGAAAGAAAAATTTTATAAGTTCGTATACCCCAGACGTTCTAATAATCAATTACTACATTTATTAATGAGTAAATAAGTGAAAGTTAAATTAAGGCGGATATGTTTTCATTTGAATCTATCTAGTCAGTATTCCTGACCTTTATGAAAAATCCGGAATTTGATAAAATATTTGTGTTTATTTGGATTTTAGAATGTATATCGAATGAATGTAAGAATTGAGGTCGGCGTCACTTATTTTCCCAGACAAAGAGAAGGTGAGCTATAGGTATAGGTTCTGTGAATTCCAAACTATTTTTGCTTCTCCTTTTCTACCGACGTGATGTAAAGTAAAATGAAAAGCAGAGGAGAGATACGTTGTTGACTTGCCATCAAGTGACGAGGAAACGGGCAAAATACCAATAAAATATCTGTTCACAGAAAATATACGCATAATATGAAAGAGAAAAAAAGAATACAAAGTGTGACGGGTACACATGTAAAAGTGCATCAGAAGAAGAAGAAAAGGCAGACGAAGGCAGAGTGAGAGAGAAAGAGAAGAGGTTGAGAAGAAAGAGAATGTATTGAAGAGGGAAATTCACAATTGGATTGGAGAGTGGATGTGAAATCAGTCAATAATAATGAGAACATGAAGAAAAAAACTGAGAGGCGGAGATTGTTCATCAGAAGGGAATTCAAGTTGAGTCGAAGGGGGAAAATCGATAAGGAAGATATTTTGATATGGACTGGACTTGGTGGTGCTGTTGCTGCTTCTCTCTCTCACTCTCTTTCTCTCTCTCTCTCACCGCCGCGACCGCTTCTATACTACTGACTAATATAGAAAAGAAAAAAAGAGTTTTGAGAGAGAAGGAGAGAGACAGAGAGCAAGTGAAACGGACAGAATTTTCTGGTGCCACTGCCGCCACCATGGCAAACTCTTCACTCACTCTCTAACTCACTCAACTCAACTTTCTAGCTTTATTCCAAAGCTTTACCACAACTACTCAAAATCCTCGAAAACCTTTTTGCTTTCGCTTGATCGTCGTCGTCGTAGTAGTCGACAACGTCGTCCTCCTCTATTATAACTGCACCAGAGAGCAGTGTAGAGAGAGAAAAAGACGCTGCTGCTGCTACTCTATGTACACATAATAATATATACGTTTATTATAAGCCTTACAAGCTCCTCATATTATGCTCGTATACCTATCTATAGCCCAGAAGAAAAAAATCAACGTACAATTTTCTTTCCTTCTTCTTTTTTCACTAATATATTTCAAGCTTTTTCTCAACTCTCAAAACCCTCAGTCATTCTGTCTGACTGATTGTAGGAGAGAGAGAGAGAGAGACTCAGAGAATAACACAACAAGAACCGAAAAAGAAACCAGAGACACATTGTGTTTCTCCTGACTTACTTACTTAACTAACCAGCGGCAATGAAAAGAGGCTGAGTTGAGCGCAAAGTACAGCATACATACATACAGAAATATTATATATGACATTAGTAGATTTTTATATTTCTCTCTACAGTAGAGAGGGAGAAAAAACATACAAGGTTGCTTTTCCTTTCACCACACTGCCATGGCTTGGCTGATACCACAGCCATGTAAGTTGATTTGATACCCAAGCCATGTAGCAATGATCATCACTTATATTTATTATCCCTCTTTTTTTACTTTCTCCCTCTCTCCAACCGCTTTAAACGGTGGTGTAATGTTATGACAATCCATGAGACGGTGGTCGTGAAGTAATCAAGGGTTTTAATACCTCATCGTTACATTCCAAGAAATTGCAAAATGTGTGTGTACAAACGCGTTCGTTTTGCACTCAACTTGTTCTACATGATGATCTCGTTTTATGGTATGCAAGAATATTTTATGAGATGATTGGATTATAATAAAAAAGTTTGTGTAAACAAATTTGAAAATATTTATGCAAAATATTTTTGACACCGGCAGCAATGATTTTTATGCATAATTTATTCACAGTTTTGAATTTAAATAAATTCTCATAAAATCTCGTTAGCGTGTTTTTGGCCGGTGGCATTTTATATAAATATTATAGTTATAAATAAATATATTTCTGGGAAGATTAAGCTTGGATTACAATCTAGATATACTGGCGTTATAGGGCAAGCATAAATAACGTGGAAAATAAGGTGATATCTACCAATTGCTATTTTTACCTTTGGTTGACTGCTAGTGAGACAGTAAAAATATTAAACGAGGGACACATTCTCTATATCTCTTGCACACATTGAACAGTCAGCATATGCCAATGAGTTATATCCCATCATTCAACATCACCGCCGAAATATGTTATTATTGCCATTACCGTGTAGAAAAAGTGAAAATTATAAATATGGTCCAAGTTTTTTTTGGGAAACTTTCTATTTATGTATTACAACTGCCAGAAGATTAGTATAAAAGTAAAAAAAAACTAATGTACTTTTTCACGTATTTATTATTATCATCATTAATATTATTTCTTTCTCTCTATCTATATAACAATATCCCTGGTTGATTTTGCTGATATAATAATAGTAAAAGGTGCGTCTCTCATAATAATATATCCCTGTACACTTGTCCGTTATCTTCTAGGTATCTATCTATACACTAAAGTGAAGACTGATGGACCACTCTCTCTCATTCCATCTATAATTTCTCAAACAACTTCCATTTCTTATTTTTTCCACTTCTTCTCTACTTTTTCCAACCTCGTCAGCCAAAAACTCGGTTCTCTTACTACCACTGAAATAATAATAATAATATTACTTGGACATACATCATTTTTCCTTTTTCTGTCTCTCTTTACTTCTTCCCTTCAAGAAGTAGCTTGCAGGCTTGGCCAAGCAAGAGGAAAAGTAAAAGTGATGTGAAATACTGTCAAGTCTTCCCCTTCTCTGTCTCTCTCTCTCGTTCACATCTCTCTGATCCAAACAGCTTTTCCTGCTTATACGTATAGATTCTCTAGGAAAAAAATGATGTATAGCTTAAGAGAGACACGGAGAGATGCATATTAGAAGTATATAACATAACCAATATATATTATTGCTTATTATGAATGAGTAGGTGTCCTTTACTTTGCCGCTACTCCTGCTGCTGCCACCACTACCAGCACCGTTTCTAGAGAGATGCTCTCTTTTTGGAGGAGAGAACACACACACTGACTAATGTCTGTGTGTGCATGAGTTTTCTGTGGATGACGAGAACGACGACGGTGGACTTGCCTCTCCTTTCATATTTCTATTGACACTCTTTCCAATGCTTACTAAATACTTTCGCTTATTTCGGAAGAAACCGTAATGATAATAAAAACAAGGGGATATACTTATTATATGAAGGGTGATGTCATATCAAAAATCTCATATAAACAGATATGTTTAATATAAAAAGTTTATATCCGCCAATAATAAGACACTGCACACTCGAAAATCAGAAATGCATGTATGCTTACACGATGCTGCTGATTATTATATATCGATAATAGAGTAAGGGTATAGAAATATGTATGATTCGACCCACTGTGTAAATTCGAAAAAATAAGCGTCAGCGGCAGAAACACTAGAAAAATGTAATAATAACTGGAGAAATAGATATTTATGTGGATGTGTTGTATTTTATATGGGGTTATGGCAAAGCAACTTGTGTATAGGTTTAGAGAAAGAGAGAGAAAAGTCTGGAAAAGTGTTCCAACTTCTAATTCAAGCTTAGTTAGTTTTTTTCTTGATGGCACAGCCAAAACTACTATATAGTCGTGGTAGTAGTAGCGTCAACATCAGGAGGGCACAAAAACTTTGCAGGGAATATTGATAAAAGTAATAATAAGAAAAATACAACAGGGGAAAAATTCTCAGTCAGTCACACTTGAATCAATTCTCTTGGAAGAGTCTTGTTACGATGTGTGGATGGACAGAGAAAGAGAAGGACGCGGGGAGAGAGAGAGAGAAAGAAAAGTAGAAAAATGGCACCAGGCCCGCGAGAATAATTTTTGACGTTTGATCGTACTACATAATATATACGTAAGTTGGAAGTATAGGAAGCTTGTTGATATATATACATATATACTTTGTTGTATGTCCTGTTTTTCCAATAATTTTTTTCTAGAGCATCCCTTCCTTTGAATTGCTTTTAGATAATAATAATATGCTATATAGATTATGATGAGAAGATAGAGAGATATGCATAGAGACATGCATCATGGCAGAGTAGAAAAAAAGGATCAAGAATCTGTCAAAAGATATCAGCGTAAACTTGAGACAGCCTTATGTTTTCTCTGGTAATCTATAATGATCAGTTAAAGAAAAAGATAAAAATGGGTAATATTATAATAATGTAATACATAACATGTATTCATGTTTAAGTAGTCTCAAGTAAAGATACTTAATATACCGTCTGGGTTCGAACTACTTAATTCTCTCGGTGCCGATGGTGGACGTAAGAAGATAAAACTTGGACAATATAATAATAGTTACTTAATTCCTAGAAAATATTCAGAGGATAAATAATTTTGTCTGGTCATCAACTTACATTCCAACTTATTTTTCGGGCAGAAAAAAAGCGTTTTCGTTAAAATGTATCTTGTTTTTCAACTAGCGGCTCTTGTCTCGTTCAATCTTTCCAGTGATCCTTGCACGTGTTTAGCGCACAGCAGGTTTCAACATTGATCAACAAAAACGGGGAAAAATTTAATCATCTGGTATTAGCTTTCAAATAATTAACAACGGAAAAGAGAGAGAGAGAAAACTATAAGCATAAAGGGTAAGTGTGTGCACACGAAAGAGAGAGGATGTACCAAACCAGCCCTGTTTTTCTTGTTGCTTCCGTAATGAGAATTTTGGTTGTGCGCCTCACTCTTTTTTGGTAATCTGATGACAATAAAATGTCTTGTTATTTACTGTACGTAGGCCGATCACTTCGCTGAGATAGAGGCGAAGCAGTCATGTTTCAATATTGTATAAAATTGATGAAATGAAGGAATGAATGGACTGATTGTGAGACTGACATTTAATCCTTTGTCCTCTCTGTACTCCCACGGTTTTACGTGAATTTCATATTTATTGAAAGACCCACACATTTTATAAATGACATTTTTATATAAAGGGTTAGAATTTTTTTGTCGTTGTGGGTCGTGAATAATACGAGAAAAAATAAACACACATGCACACAGCATACTCAAATGTTGCAATTTAACCCTTTTGCTCTCATCTCCGCTTCACTATGATTGCTATTGTCTAACCATTTTTTTTTTGTTTCTCAAATCCATCCAAATCTGTCAGACCAAAATGCAACTCTGAGAAATAAAGTAGCACATTCTTGAATCTCCCCGTGAATTAGAAACAACAATGAAATATTATTTAAGTATTTCAAGAGAGTATATTATTCTCTGGTAAACATACTGGTGAATGAAACAAATGATCTTGTAAACATTTTTATTAAATTTTAAACAATAACCCTTTTTAATGAAAGAAAATCCCCATTTCATTTTACTTCATTACATAAAATTTTCCCAAAGAGGAATTTCTCATAAAAATCCGATGATTCATTTATCCAGATTTAATTTTTCTTGGAATTTATGCATTTACTTTTACAGCCAATACTAATAATAACCTCCGCTTGCGTATAAAATGATTGACTTGTATTATCTTGTGTTGTACTCCATGTTTCTTTTCTGCAGTTGTTGTTCTACACAACAACTCACCTAATAATAATGTTTGACCTTTCACGTTGGCTTCTTCCATCGATTTGTCATACATCATTAAATCCCACTTTCCTCAAATAAAAATGTAACCTCTTCTTGTATTTTACGCGTTTTTTGCCATCATGTCGTGTAGCAATCAGCAACAGTGGCAGAATAGAAGCAAGCAGGGAAAGCTGTAGTTGTAGCTATTGTGGGAGTATCGAGTTGTAATAATAAGTAGTAAGCATGATTTAAGTAGTATAATGTAAGCATATTGAGAGAGAGAGAAAAGAAGAAGGTACGTGATGAATGTTTATTGCTCATTCTTGTATCATGAAGTATGCATGTACGATTAATGTACCTGGGCATACAGGTAAGCAGGTAGTGGAGTGCAATAGTAATTTTTTTTCAGAAGCATAGCTTGACCATGTAACGGGAAGTATGACAATAACGGTAGAAGCACTGTCCGTCCGTTGTAGGAGTTCCCTCCTTGCAACAACAACAAGTTGTGCAAGTTTATTTTTATTATTATTTCTACTTTCTACCTATTGCTTCTCCCCACTTGACTTGGTATGTAATATCAGTGGGAAACAAGGAGTAAAAAGGTTTAATTCGGAGAAAATAAAAAAAATAAAAAATGAAACGAAGCAGCCGCGTGACCATGTCATATTACCCATTTTGTACATGCCTAATAATATGATGATATAGTAAGTTGTAGTGGTCGCAGCAGAGCCAAGACTCTCTCTCAGGTAAGCAATAAATTGGAATGGCTATTGCGTTGTTATTACATGATGCTTTTTGTCTACTACAAATTTTACGCTGCTTTTATTATTGTTAACATATCACATCCTCCTCCTTCTTCGCTCTTCATAACATGCTCATGTAGAACAAAGTCGGGGGAAACGGCTATATATAATATGCATCTGTTTTTTCTGTTGCGTGGGAAAAGGGTATGGGGAAATATGATGCAGTGAATGGGATTACCACATAAAATGAAATTTGATGCCATTCTTCATTATCCTTTTTGTTTGACTTTCCTTTACTCCTCCACACACGTTACTCCCTAATAATCTTTTTATTGAAGACAGAGAGAAGGAGAGAGAGAAAGCTCCGGAAAGAAAAGTGACATGCAACGTCAATACATTTTGTGTATATGCTCAGCGGTGTGTACACATACCGTAAAACTGATTAAAAAAGTTAAACTCTACTTTATATTCCATTTGATAAAATATTTCAATTAGCTGAAAAGTCTGCATTTACAAAAAAAATATTCGAAGCGAAAGCAATATTAAATGGACTTTCATATATCAGCATATTGTGCTTAGAAGATTATAGCTAATGTAAAGCTTGCTGAATGCCAAGGAAAAGTCAGAGCACGTCAATAAAGAAAAACTGAAAAATCAAAAAGATAAAATTTATCATAATAATAATAACATTGAATACGTAGCTCTTCTTAATAACATGTACATGTACTGAGACATACATAACCTGCTCCTCCAAACTTATGAAAGGGTTCACTCACTCGAAGAGAAACCATTACCCCGCAAAGTTACTTTTCCCCCAGAATATTTCTCGTGTCCTACCTCAGCTCTCAACAGAGAGAAAGTATCAAGAAGAAGAAGAAGAATAGAAGCGAAAAGAAAGTAAGTAGCAGACAGAGAGAGAGAGAGAAGAACAGCAGCAAATATCTGAAAGTTTATTAAAATGGCCCTTTTCCAAAAGTCTTAGTAAAAATCAGACAAAAGAGGAGAGAGGGAGAAAAAAATGTTTTTTACTACAAGGATAACTACCGCTTCTATTACTTTCAATGAGAGTATTCCCTCTGTACAGTGTACAACAGTATGTGTGTGTGTGGTTAAATAGTTTTACATCTTCCCACATAATATGTATGCATGAGCATTTATGCACAAGAGAAGAGACGCCAATAAAAACGAAGCAGCTCTACTACTTCCAGTACTGCCGCTGCTGCTTCTAAGAAAAAAATGGGTTCCGTATCAAAGGTTCAATCGCAATCTACTATATAATGAAGGTAAAAACTACCTACTCTCGTCTCTGCCACTACTACATTTCTTCTATGCACACTGTAAAAAAATCGTGTATTATATAATATTATATGCCTTTTTTCTTCTTGTCTTCTTCTTCATGTTCGTCTTAAAGCAGGGAGCAAGTAAGTTGGAGAAAGAATAAGTGTATCATTAGAGATTGACGAAAAAAGCAAAAAAAAGTGGTGAGGGTGGCGAAGTAGGTTCTTCTATGTAGTAGTGTAATAACTGCTTCGATGACTTTTACTATATTTTTTTTCTGCTGGATCGCAGCGCTATACCTTCTCTCTCCTCTTTCTTTGCAATATTTGAATTGGGGTTGGGGACTTTTTTGTTATTTATATAAAATGTAATAGAAAATATGTGCATTTTCGTAACTTTTCTTAGTTTTGCTTCTTCTTCTTCTGATACACAAGTACAAGAAATATCACTCGATTCTTTTCTATTACTATACTTATTTCTTGTTGGGTTGTGTACTAGCTAGTAATAGGAGTAAGCAGTGTGGCGTGCATGTATAGTGAATGAGGCATGTGAGCTACTTAGATTTTTTTGTAGCAGTATTTATTCCTTCCATGTGGATGGCTGTTGTTGACGACGACGACTATGAAGAAGAAGGAGAGAAAAAAAGTAGCCGACCAAACTATTGCTCATTTCAACTTTTTTTGCTCTTCCTTCACTTTACTTTCCAACTTTAACTTTCCAACTTGTCGTCATCTTCTTCTGTCTTGAAATATAGAAGCTGACTGCACAAAAAATTGGAGCTTCTAATTTATATAACGTGCATACATACGTAGTGGTAGTACTACTAGTACACCAGATTGGAGTTGGTTTGGTTTGAGTAGTAAACGAGAAGAATGATAGTTACCCATTACCCATATGCATAGGTATACACACTTACTACATACATACATACACACCTATCATCCATGAGCGAGGAAGAAGAAACAAAAAAAAAGACAAGAGAGTGGAATGAAAGATAGACATTTAGGAAAAAGAACACAGGAGAGAGAAAAAACACATACGTACATATAAAGTAAATTGGATACTCTCTTTTGTCTCCTTACACCTATACTCACTACCCAATAATGTACACAGAGAGAGAAAGATTCCATCTCTATACATTTATGCCTCTGCCTGGCATCTTTTCTTAGAAGAAGGAAAGAGGAGTTTTATAAGGAATACCGTATCCTTCCTCTTCTCTGATATATGTGTAATTCTGCAAATGAGTAGTATGATCTTTTGTGGTGCTTCTACTGATGAAGGTGGTGTGTATGTGCATCTGTTGAAGAGAGAGAAAGAGGAAAACAGTACTGACAAGAGATAAATGTCTAGTAGATAGGTGTGTGTATATCACTCGTCTTCACTACGCCTACATCTGCGGTATCCTTGATGACCTATAATATCTATGTTACTTTCTTGGAAATTGCATGCATGTGTGTGTGTGTGGATTGTATAGAGATGTGTTGCTTTATATGTATGCGTGTGTGGAAGAAGAAAAGAAACAACGTCAGATTGTGCATTCCGTACCGTTCATTGACAACAATGAGATGAAAGTAATATATAACAAGTGTATTACCATGTGAATGAGCCAGTATAGTAAGACATATAAGAAAAGAAGGAGAAAGACAAGGGGAAAAAATCTCGCCTTTTCCTTGTCTCTCAATCTATCTCTCTTCTCCTTCAGTTTTCAACACGGCTATACATACATGCATACTATACACAACCATCACCACCACTGCATCTTTTTTACCTTTAAGGCCAACTCACAAAATAAAAATCATGATCAAAAAAACGAGTATGTGTGTGTGTGCTTTTCCCTAAATACTATCATACATCACTCACTCAAGTCACTCAGTTTTGTAGCCGAGATTCATACATGCATACATATATACTACGTAACTTACACATTCCTCCTCTCTCCTCTCTGAAATCTGTACAAAAAAGTGAAAATCTTGTATAGTTGGCAGAGAAGAAGCCAAATTTGAGGTGGTGAGTTGGTATAGCTATTATGGTGTGCGGGTAGAAAAGAGAAGAAAGCAGAGCGGCATGTTGAGGTGGCAGTGCTGGCGGCGTCGGCAATAGAGTATTGTAGACTTTGTATATACTAGATTAGATGGTTGTATAGGTAGGCATGCACATTTTCGTTACTTGTTCCCTTGTCGACCATGAGACTTTCCATTTTATATCTATATTATTATCGTTTAGTGGAACAGATAGGACGCTTTAGTTGTATTGTGCCTCTGGGAAGTAGGTAAATCTTTTCACTTTCATCAACCAACTTATCTATCAATGTACATATATACATGATCATGGTAGGTATGGAGGAAAAAGTGGAAGGCGAACTGGAAGACGAAGAAGAATGAACGTTCGTTCCGTTGAATTCACTTGTAACATAAAACATAAAAAATATATTGTATCTTCCAATTCTCCTCTATAGATAGGTATGTATATGCTAGCATATCAAAAGCTACACGAGGATATTTTATATATGCGTATGTTTTTGTCGCTCTGTCGTCCTCAGAATATTCCAACCATTTCTTTTCTTTGTTTCACACACTTTTTTTCCTACTTGCAAATAATTTTCTTGTGCAATCTTCCTTCTCCGTCTATACAATTCTGTAGAAGATTGAAAAAAGGGAATGATTTTTTTTCTGCCAGAGTTCCAAAACTTTCAATTTTTTCAATCAGCATATTATGCATAAATATAATTTTATTTCGTACAAATTACTCCGGCTCCTCTGCCCAAAATAATGACAATGTAATAAGATTTTGTGAATATTTATTAAATATATAAGCGGTTTTCATTTTTCTCTGGTTATTATTTATAGACAGAAGAAAAATGAAAATTTTCATTTTATTTTATTCCTTGCTGCCACCACATTCCCATGTCATGCTGGAATGGTGGAGACGTGTAGTATATTATCATTATTATAATTTTTTTCTCGATGAAAGTTGAAAACAATGGAATGAAAGTTTTTAGAACGTAAATTTTATTACGTATTATTATTACCCAGCAAAATCAGATGCTGTCTTTGCCGACTAGTGCTACTATACTGTTTACTTCTGTTATGGGAAAGAGAAAAGGAAACGTTTTCTGATTTCAGAGAAAATTTCCCTGCATTACGTAATGTTGTTTGTAAGTGGAAGGATGATGATGATGATGTCTATGACTAACAGTCGGACAGAAAGAGAGAGAGGGAATGTGGATGTATGTATATTAATATTATTATTGTAAAAGGAGGATTTATAATCAGATAACTTTGTCCAATCTAATATCTAAAATATTAATATATGATGGAAGAGAGTCATGCATGCATGCTTAAGTGTTATCGCTCCTGTAATGTCTCGGGAAAACGGGTCCATCTTTTAATATAACCTTACATACGTACAGCATATTATTATTATCTCTGTGGTATCTATGCATTGTAAAATACATACATATTATTTTATTTCAGTATAAATTTCCAAATAGGTTGTATATAAAGCTTGTACATCCATGTTATATAAATATATGACAGCAAACAGCAATAATAATCATATCAAAAAGGTATGCATGTGTGTGTGCAAGGAAAAGAAGAAAAGAATATAGGAACATGCATGGATGTTCGTAGTTATGTATGTTGTTCAGAGGAAAAGTCTGACTTTGATACGTTTAGCCATAAATTACATGCATGAAAGTCATTTTGCGTTGAAACAAGCAAGAATAATCAATGGGCTGTGTGGTGGTGGTTGGTGATGATGGTCGGAGTATTACAAGTGGTGGAAGTAGTAGTAGTGGTGGTGGTGGAAGAAAATTAGAAAGAGAGAGAGAATGTGTGTATGTGTCTAAGCTGCTGCTGTGCTGTTCCTGTTGTTGAAATCATCCACGAGGCCTGTCTACTCTGTGACTGCTTTTCTCTCTGCTTGTTCTCAGCAGTCACTGCGAGTGTGATTGTGAATTTGGTCTGGACAGAAATTTTCCGAGGGTGGTTGCAACAAAAGCAGCAGCAGAAGAGGAGTCAGAGAAAAAAGGAGACTAAAATTTTGTGTATTATTATTACTATAGGAAAAGAGGAGAGAGTAGAGGACCTCATTTTATAACACACATACACATGAGATGTTATAATGTTGTTGTCGTATGAACATAGGTACATAAATACTAATATCATCAATGTAGTAGCGGCAGTAAACAGATAGATAGATAAGTAGCGTGTGTCCTTATAAAATAATTTTTATAAAGATGAGAGTCATGTGAATGCAAGAATATACATTTGAGTGTATGTATGTATGTATTAAAGCATTAAATGGATCTCTAACAGAACATAAATTTTAGGGAAACTGTAGAAATTAGAAAGTTTGGCCAGTTTTTGGGATGAGATGAAATAAAATGAGATGAGCGAGAATAAGTGGTGGAGAGAGAAACAAGTAGCACTGCTGTACTCTCTGCTATTTACCACCGACGACGACGACGAGGCTGATGATGAGGATGACGCCGCCACACTGGTGTATATCCATATTACCAACCAACCAACCAACTTGTCCTCTTACTACACACTTTGCTGAATGAAAGCTTTACTTTGTATATAATAATAATAATAACAATAATAATAATAAGGAAATTTGAAGCAAAGTGAATGAAGGTTTTTTTGGAGAGAAGAAGGGGACAAAAAATAGTGTAAAGCTAGTTGAGTTGCAGCAGCCACAGTATTGCAATGTGACCGTTTCTTTTGTAATGGCTTTGCTATCCAATCGCTAGTAATCAGCAATCAAAACAAGTCTGTGTGTGAAGTTGCTTTCCCGTACATGTGTGTAGAGGCAGGAGAAGAAGAAGAAGGAGCGCACATCACTATAAAAACCTTTTCCACTCTTTTACTTTTAAAAGCAGTCACTTGCAAACTACCATCACTATACCGCTGAAAATGTTGGCCAAGAAGAAAAACTCCTCCTGCCATTTTCTTCCCTCTCTCTCTACTCTTCTCTAACAATTTTTATGTGCCTGGCTTTAACGTTCGTTTCATACATGCCCTTTAGAATATCGCATGCATGATGGTAATACATTAAAAAAAATTTCAACCAAAAGCCAAAGTAGAACTAGCAGAGTTTCCCTTTTCCGTACAAATAAATTTTTGGGATGATGATGATGATGAAAAGTTGGACTACGTAGTATACCTCCCTAAAAAATTCAAAAAGTGGGTTCAAATACGAAAAGAGAGATATGTCATGATAAAATGACGCCGCGACAAAAACATGTAGGTATTGAAAACTGTCCCCAGAACTTTTGTAATAATATGCGTTTTTCATTTTCAGCGGTTTTCTTGTCTCTTTTGCAAATGACTTGATGTTTCTTGCATTTGCATACACACGAAATCATACTAGCATACCAGGAGCACCAGCTCCACTGACAATGAATATTAATATTATGGAATGGCAGGATAGAGCAGAGGAGCACAAGGAAATGTGAAAATTGACAAGAATTTTATAACGCTTTACATGTCTATCTTTCCTTTCGAGAAAAGAAATGAAAACTTTTAAACAAACTGTGTGTGTGGGAGCATCCTCTTTTTATAATAGTTTAGTCTATGTATCTCGCGCTATTGTCATGCGATCATTTTATCAGCCTGCCATTTTAAAAGCCTTTGTTGGAGAAAGGAGGGTAATGCATGTTTGTAAATGTGCAGAGAGGGGAAAGGAAGGAGAGAAAAAAGAGGACATTCATTCATTTGTGCGTTGACGATGATGGTTGATGATGTTGATGTGTTTGACGCTACCATCACTACCACTGCTTTTTCCCTGCACGGCCGCCAAGAAGTGAAAGGCGAAGAAGAAGAAGACGAAAAGCAAGCAGGTAAAATTCAGTGTGATACTTTCTAGTCTAGTTGGAGTAAAAGGAGAAGAGGAGTGACTTTAATCCTTTAGATCCACATACCTACATACATATACACCCTCTGAACATCGCAGAAGAAGCATGCATTTAGTTAAAAAGCAATGTTTAAATACGATTTTATGGGTTTAATGAGAGGAGTACACACAGGAATATTGCTAAAAACGTACAGCATTTTCATCACTCTCTCTACGCCATTTTACTCTGCTTGGTCCAACTCTTTCGACATCTATCTATCTACCTATCTATATGACAAGAGAAACATCACCTCGTCGGGCACGATATCATGCATATTGCATAAATACGCCGTGTTACTATTACCACCTCTCTCTCTCTTCTTTTACCACGACGACAACATATTATAGCAGCGATGGCGACTACTTCATCATCATCATCACCAGCATCATGATCGTCATGCAATGCATTTAAGTTTTCGTTGGCGATGCGATGAAGGTGGTGGTGGTTTGGTATTCGTTCACGTAGTCAATTTCCCAGTCGCCATTAGTTCCTTCGTTGAGCTATTTGTGTGTGTGTGCAAGCTTATTTGCAGTTTTTAGTCATTAAGGAGTACATTTACGTTTGCATACATTAGCTATTATTAAAGGATGGATGATGTGCCTGTAAAAGGAAATATACACGCATAGAGATGGAATATGTTTATATCATGAAGAAAAAACAGACACATTCAAAGATACACTTTATTGTTATAGATGTGCTTCCAGTGAATTTTTACTCGATGGCAAAGAGAAGAGAACACATTATCAGTATATCTGTTATAAATGTATAGCATGGAAAGAAAGGAAAATCGGAAGAGAATTTTCATTCTACAATGTAGCAGTGGTGAATTTTACTTGATGAAGGAAGATGGAATGATAGATATGTATGCTACCTCCAAGCAAAATATATTTAATAGGTGCTGCTTTCTCTCGAGCTCTTCCATCCATTTTCATAAATTGGTTATTAGTTCAGCTGGATTATCTCTGTTCATGTAAAGGCGGATGTATGCACGTATAATAATAAACTATGTTGATGATATTGTTTTCACTTTAAAGGCTTGCCACTCTCACTCGGGCTATTTAATAATATGTGTTGGTAAATATACGTGATATATAATCATTTCTTCATTCTTTTATATTGAATGTTAGAGAGCTACCACATATCTAGCCGACCAGCTATTAATATTTTTTTTCTAACATTTGAAAAAAGCACTAACTACCGACAGGTTTCAATAACATTACATTACTGAAACCGAGAAGAGAGCTAAACGAGCGGTAGTAATGTAAAACGGGGATGATGATGATGAAAAAGTGACTCGTGCAGAAATTTTGGTTTACTTTTGGTAGAAGAGACATGAGCTGACTGATGATGAGCCCGTATGAATGAGTGGAATGGTGATTGACGTTTATTATTTTGTCATTTTCCCTGTGTGTTCCCAATTCACTATTAAATGCCACCTTATACTGCTATAGTGATAGTGGAATGGACGTTATAGGGACAGGAAATGTGAAGCAAATAATATAATGTATTTTAGCTTCCATTTACGATTTAAATGACAATTAGTTCAAAGTCAGCTAGAAACGATAGTTTATCTGGCAAAAATAGATGTGAAAGGGTTATTAGCGCGAAAATATCTTTTTGTGGGTCTAATTCTAATTGTGTAACGATGATTGGAAAGCCGTTCTAATCTCATAACCAGTGGAATCAATGAAATTAAATAGTTATTGTTAATTACTATTCTCAAGGTAATCCAATGTCATACGCGAACGTTGGTCGTGTTACATAGAGACATCTTAAGCAGGCATATTTTTGTAATCATGGCCATTTTCCATTTATAGTTTTTTTCATTTGATTGAAGTCGTAACCAGATGGAAAGATCACGCTAAAATTGTATTAAAGTTTGTTGTAACAAGTATTTACCCATATTCGACTATTAGCCAAGAGAAAATTAAAATCCATAAAAAACCCTCGACAAGCTTATTGCATGACATTGTTGCGCAATTAGTCCTATTACACGTAATATCTATTTAAATTGTCTTGGTAATGCATCAAGTAGTGTAACTAAAGAGGTCTACAACAACAAATTATTTTACAAGGGCAGAAATAAAAAAAGCGTATGGAAAAAAAATACATAATATCCGCCATCAGCAAACAGCGCAAAGCATTAAAGTAAATTGACGACATGAAAAACAGAGCATTGACCGAAAACAAAAAAAAATTGTGTAAAACAAAGCAGGCAGAATTGAGGAGGAAAGCTGAAGGGAGAGAGAGAGAAAGAAGATTAGCCCACAAGTCCAACATCAATAAGGCAAGCAAGCATGCTATATAGTTTTTATGCTGCTTAAGTACATAATGTTTTCTCGTCGCGTAAATGATAAAGCTTACTCTCTGCTGTCAACAACGTGATGAAATTACCTGCCTCCTACATTTAAACACAAGCATATTATATATGTGACATTATTAGTAGAAAGAAGGATTGGTGGTGGTGTTAAACTCGTCGGAACGAAAAAAAAAGTTTGGAAGCAAAGTTCGTGCTTTTAATGAAAACAGGAATACATAATGATAATGTTATGTGTGGAGTAGACGACGAGTGTGAAAGGGATTTTGCATTTTGAGTCAACATGTTTCACGCACATTTTGTCTATTTTATTTCCAGTTCTACCTACCTTACCTGCCTACCACCTCCTATTATTCATCAAGAGAGAGAACTGACTGATTATACATTTTTTTATTTACTCTTGCACGTTTACCGGTTTGTCGTTTTTCCTTCTTTGCTTGCTTGTCGTCGTAGTCGTCATTTCACTCTTTTATTCCTACTAATAAGCGTCATCCGATGATGGTTGGAATTATAATGGGTTAGAAAAACGGAGAATGGGGAAGCCTTAGAAAATTTTGAGAGAAAGAGACAATGAGAACTAGACATTTCATTTCTAAACTTCTTTTTTCACTATGCTGGAATAAGATAGAAAGTAGCGGATACCTGTGTGTAATATTGTTACAAATTCTTAACGGACTTTTGTGGCTTCTTGTTTTTCATTTCACCTGGCATCACCATCACTCACACAACTGAACCAACACACATACGACACATCGGAGACATGACTATATTGCTTTTCAATTTAGATTTGGTGATAATGGAATTTCAAAGGCTTTCCTGATCGATAAAATGGAAAAAACTGAAATATGCTGCTTTCATTTTCTCTTTTCAAACTTTGCTTAATAAATGGGGAGAAGGACGTTGTTGAGGACATAATAACAACACAAAGCTCATGTAAAGCCAGAATTGAAAACTGGCAGGGTTTTCCTAACAAAAATATAAAATGTTCATCATATTTCCATTTTTCAACTGCGGCCAGGAAAATTGTATAAAATTCATAAAATATGGCATTTTGTCGTATTAAATAGAAAACCCGGTGGTGGGATGACAGTACTCTTCTAGATGGCTATAGTGCTTTAGTCCGTTGCTTTAAATAAGAAAGGACCAGTCATACACACACGAAAAGGGAAAGTTCTAACGAAAATATTGCCGTTGCTATCATCATCAGCATGATTACAAGCTCTTGGTATATTATACTCTCTCTATGCAATGTACAAACGATTAAAAAAGTAAAAAGAACAAGTTTTACGGAGGTGATGACGGCAATGATATGATAGTATCGGGAAACACAAGAGAAAAGAGAGATTTTCTTTTTTATCCTTCGAATACATTTTTTCGAGGGAAACCATTTTTTTCCTTGGGTGTCCAAAAACAAGCCTGAAAATTTTACCATTAACGAATCAAGTTTTATTTTCCCTTTCCTACCAAGATTACATGTAACGTTACATTTCTCTCTCTTTCATCCTGATTATCTAGAGAAAAGGTAACAAGAGCATTCATACCTAAAAGTGATCATATATGTAATATAGCTAGTTATTTTGGCGGTTAGGTTATACAGCTACTTTGTAGTAAGCACACCGAGTTATTATTATTATTATTAATAATAACGTTATAAGGGCTAACGGATGCAGCCGACCGATTCTAATCGAATAAACTGAAAAAGGAAAAAAGAGGAAGGAGAAGAAGATGAGAAAAGATTTGCAGAAAGTTGTGTAAAATGATGATATATGACATTTTTCTACGGCTCATGTAAACGTAATGAAAACGACTCTGTTATTTCTTTATGCCTTGCAATTCAACACATACACACGAGGCGAACTTGTATGTATGTACGGAAACATGGATAGACGACGTGTAGACATTCATTCTGCTAACGAGACCATCTACATGGACAGAAGGAAAGAAATTGTGGAGTTCAAGTTGAGAAACAGAGAGAGAGAAACAGTTAGCAAGCGGCACCATAGCTCGTTGTAGTTTTTGTCCCTGTACTTTTCTCTGAAACAACCATACTGTGAAAAATTGAGCAAATCAGTGTGTCACCCCCGTAAAATATATAGTAGTAGTGTAATATGCTACATGTCTACAATATTTTGCCTTTTTTCTTTTTTCCTCATAATGGCTAACAGCTTATTATAAAAATAATAATTATTATTATAAAACCCATCAACACAGCACTCTCTGCTGCTGCTGCTGCTACCATGAGCAGTAAAAACAAAGTGAGTATAGAGAGATGAAGAAAAAAGAAAGTCACAACGTCATCATTATCATGATCGTCTCCGTCGTTGTGTCGTATGCACAGAAAAAGAAAATAAGTAGAATGTGGAATCCATGTACATGGCTCCTGTTATTATTATTATTTTGTATTATTATTATCTTGCAAGATGATCATCATCACTTCTATCCTATCGTTGTAATATCATCATTATTATTATTATTTTCATTATATTTATTAAACACACAGCCCATATCAAACCAGCTTTGCACGTTGTATGAATGTACTTTGTGTGCACTGGAAAATTTATTTCTGGAAGATAAATATTGGTAGTAGTAGGAGCAAAAGGAAATGTCTCATGAGAAGGAATATGTATGGAAATATGTACATGTGCTACTAGAGAAGAGGTGAAGAATATATAAATTATATTAGTTGCATTCATTCATACGTCATGTGTCCCCTAAGTAAAAAGTAAAAATAAGTAAATGCGTAGAAACTGAAAGAGAACTAAAGGAAAAAAGCCGTATGCATTGCATGTTGTGGTGTATATGCACAGGATATGATATAGAGAGGGAAAAAGAGAGCGAGATATTATATTATGAAACTAATGTCCAGCAGGAGAACTTAAGTGGAGAAAAAGGGAGTTGAAATGAGACGACATGTAGAGAGAACAGGGAGAGAGAGAGTAAGAGGAGGAGACTCTAAGGAGGAGGTCGAGGACGGCGAGAAGGAAATGAGAAAGATGACAAAAATTGAGGAAACCGAACTTTTTTCTCGGTATAATATGTACGGATCTATGAATGACTTATCTCTCTTTTCTACTATGTCCTCTGTATGTGCCTTTCCACATTTCTCCCGTATTTATACCAGTAAATGTAGTGGCGACTGGGTTATGTGTGTATGTGTGGAAAAAAGCTAAAACTTACACTCCTGTTCATCATCATCTTTTTCTCTCTCTCTGTTTCGTAGTGGACGGCTTGTATAATGTGTAAAGCATGTCGTTTTATATTTTTTCTATAATGCAATGATGTCGAATGTAACAAACCGTCATCAACACAGGAAAGATCTTTTCTGATGCTTTTTCTCTCTTTTTGTCCCTCTTTCGCTTACAATTTAACTCATTATAAGTGTATATGTACCTATTGTATATACGTGCATATGGGAATAAAAATATAGCCTTTCTATCGTCTTTGATATTTTCGAGTGGACCATGGCCTCGATGCTGCTGTTGATGATGACGTTTCTTATTAACGCTGTTCAACTGAGACTTTATTCTTTACACACGTTCTCCCTCTCTTAAAACTGTACAAAGAAAAAAATGGAGAAGAATAAAGGGATGCTTATGGCTAAAGCTAAGTATATGTAAGAAAATGAGGCAGAGAGAAAAGGGGAATATATAGACACAGTGTTTCAGTGTGAGTAAGTGGCTACTGGTTTTCCAAAAAAAATGAAAATAAAAATGTGTATAAATGCACACATTCGTACGTAGGTGGAATAGAGTAGTACTAGGTATAAGTCCAAGAAGCCAAAGTAATAACGGCCATAATATCTAATAATGATGGTAAAAATGTGGCTGCATCTGAAATATAAAAATTACAGTTGGAGAGTTCAGTCTGTCTAGCTGCGCCTTCATATTACGATGATGATAAAAACCATCATCAACATCATATCATCATATTATAGCCAATGCCTTTCTTTCATAGTCACCGTCCTCATCATCATCATCATCGTCATCAACAACATCATCGTTAACATCATCAGAATGATTTTCTCTTGAAGGAAAAACCTCAAACTCCAACTTAAGTTTGATGTATGCTTTTTACGTATATATGTATGAATGAACACACATCTTTTATATGATATATTGTGCGTTCCTTGTGAAAACACATTCTGCGAAAAAATCGACAAATATCAGCGGAGATATTATTATCTTATACATACATACATACAGAATATTATATGCAGTGTGTAGCCTCTATTAATAATATGGTGGTATTATTGCATATAACTTTCCCTTTCTAATACCCGACACTATAGTGTCCTTCCTTCTTGTAAGACTTTTACTTTTTTCCCTTCTTCTTCTTTCTCAGAGAATACATATTTGCTATGGTACATACATACAAGTAAATGAAAGTGTGCACAACGTGCTCTTACTCTCCTACGTCCATGTACCACAAGCTGATATTATATTAAAAGGAAAAAAAACCTGGCCATCCTTTAGTTTCGCTGTTGTCGATTTCTAAAACATGTTTGAAAAGAAGTCGTCCCCTTGTTTTGTATTTTTTTCTCTTCCCATTCTTCTCCTTAGAGTTGTTTTCTCTCTGAAAAAAAGTGTCCTTCATCATGGCTAAAGACAAAGATGTAGTAATAATAATAATAGTAGTAGTCGTGCTAGTAGTAAATAGCGACTAACCACCATCATTTAAGACTGTGTCTCTCTCTCTCTCTCTCTCTGTCTGTGTTGTATTGAGTATTATTGTATGTCCCTCTATTATATTATCCGGAATGGATACCTTTATTTCAATTCTAGTCAGCACTCAATATTTCTCCAAGAAAAAGGAGAGAGAGAGAGAGGAAAAAAGAGAGAAAGAAAAACAGTGGATTTTTTGGAAATACATGTTTATTAAGAAAAGAGAGGAGAGAGGGAATGATGAGATATGAGAGAAAATAGTGAACTAAGCAAGAAAAACGTGGAGTGGTGTAGAATAGTCAACGTAAGAGCGCCACAACTACCTCGATTCTTTCTCTCTCTATTTCCCATGTCTGCTTAACTTCTTAAGAAAAAGTAGGAATGATCCGAGAAAAGTAAAGGGAGGAGTAAAAGAGTAAAGAAAAGAATCAAAAATAATACGCGAGCTTTTATTCTTCTACTTGTATCCGCACTAGTAATAGTAGTGGTGGTGGTACTACTATGTCCAATTATACAAGAACGTATCATATTCTTCTTCTTCCCATCGTACAATTTTCAAAGTTATGTTTGTAAGAGAGAGAGAAGACGAAGAAGAGGAGGGAGGAAAAGGAGAGTTAACAAAAAATAATACATAATACGAGAAGGGAAAAAATAGTGGACAGCCATCGGAGATATTGATCGACTCAAGAAATATATTGCCCTTTATTTTTTTATTCTCCTCTCATATCTGTATACATAATATATCATAAAGAGATGCATGTATACTATGCTATTATTAATATCATTATATGCCTACATGGTTGATTCTTGTATGTATTAGCACTGCCAATGCTGGTAGTATAGTGAAACGAGTTGATATCAGTGTGTTTACTATTGTGTGTATGTGTGTGTGATGCATATTTATTATGAGCATTTTTCTCTCTTGTAATAAGAAATCCACTTTACAGTGTATTATGACAAGGAAAGTTGCCCTCAAAACATGTATTTATTATGCTACTCCTTTCCACTGCTTTTTGAAATGAAGAAGGGCAGGCTTGTATAATACAAGGAGTATATTTTTACGTTTTTTTGGAGGAACCGGGTGGCTTGGTATTATCAGAATTAATATGTTGGATGTACATAAAATGCTTTATTCTTTTGTGGATTGAATGTTTTATATAAATAGCTTGGATCTTGAAAGGGATTAAGTTAATTTTAGTTGGAATTAATTTATGTAATATTTCATCTGTATATTTTTACACGGCTGCATATTATTGTGCACAGAGTAATTTAGTTGTGAGTGCAACCACTTGAGAAACTGATGTAGTTTACTTAATGACTAGCTGCCTATTGCAAAAGTACTATTTATTATTGTGTATTTAAGATAATGGTAGATGATTTGTTAAATTGTTACCAATTAGTAGTCTATTTCATTATGTAACATTTAGTTATTTTTTGTAACATATAACCAAGCCTCGACAATTTTTGTTTTGGATGCTTTAATTGGATGGTAATTAAACTCCACTGTAACATGGGAATAAATTGGGTTCACAAACTTCTGACAAAAAATTTCAGTTTAACAAATAATTCAATGATTCACAGCATATGCCTCAATAATATTTCTTTCAATACTTCGACATACATACATGAAAATTCATCGATTTCAGAATCATTGCATCAGAATTTTTAGACTATGAGTTATATCAGATATTACAGTCGATCGCAAAAATGTTGGTGATTGATTGCACAAGCTATTTTTAAATACTACAACTGTTTTAATTTAGCAAGTCGCTGTTCTATTGACGAAAGTAGTAATTGAAGAAATTGCTGCGTCTGCTACCTTCTTCCGTCGGATTATTTTATACCCTCCGTTTTTGTCTTTCTCTCTCTCTCCTCTCTAATAATAACAATAGTGATTATACCACATTATATGGTAGTTGTAAAATCGCCCTCATCATCGTCATTAAATTGAACAGAACGATGTTGGTAATAATAAGAGCGCATATTATCCTTAGTAATAGAAAAATGCGTGCATCAACGTATTAATATTGTACCCTATTTCTCAAAATATAATAACTAGTTTTTATTCCAACTACTATACACACTCCTTATACGTCGTTTTTTTCTGTTCTCAACTTAATGAAAATTACTCCTGTCCAATGCATTCGCAGGAAGTGGAAGACGAAGAAGAAGACGAAGAATTACATGGAAAATGAGCAGGGAGAAAAAAGAGAGAAAGGAAGCGAAGTATAGAGAGAAAAACGGACTGGTGAGCAGAAAGAAGCACACACATACACACTCTCACATCACATACATAAGCCATCATACACACACACAAGAAGACCAGAAAGAAATTAATAATAATGATATTAGTTTATGTATTTATGTACATGCACACAAGCATTTATATTTATATTGAAATCCTCTTATAAAACATGATTTGAGTGGATAGTGAAAAAATTATATGCATGTATGTGTATGTCCATATGAATGAAAAATAATAACGGAAATAATAGTGGTAATAATAATCGTCGATGACGACGTTCTTCTTTTAATATGAATTATATTGATACAGTTTCCAAGAGATTCCACATTAGAGAACTATATTTAGGATTATAGCTATTTATAAGACCGGCTTACTATAATATTTTATATTAGAAGGAATCGGTAACCAATATAATTTTTTTTTCCAAATCCTTAGTCCACTTAAATTATACGGACTTATTAATGACGTTGATGATGAGAAGAAGGTCTTTTGTTGTTAGCTTGTGCGCTTTTTACTTCATTACTCCAACGACTACTACCATTGCTGTGATGAAAATATGGTAGAAGCAGCAGCTATTGTAAACAGAGAGGAATATATATATGTACAATGTTCATTATAATCAGTGCTGTGTGTTGTGTTGTCAGCTACACACACAACATGGAATATTTCGTGAAGCAAACATTTTATTTTACTTGGTCGGTCATGCAATTAATAATAGAGGTAAAAGCAGTAGGAATATAGCCGAGACATATTCCGTGTGTATTTTAATGAGTGAAATTCAATACACAACCTTATATTAGTATACCATACAATTTCAACATTTTGACTTGACGATTAATTAAGTAGTGAAAAAAATCAATAAGTTAAATAATTGGCATTGTACTTTCTTTTTGAAAATTTTGATAATTTAAATTACATGTTTTATTAAACAAAGTTATGTTCATGTGTCATAACTCCATGCTTGTATTTTCTTTCGGGTTTTGCTTGCGTATTTGAAAGGCAGGATTTTTGTTGTTGGACAGTTTGTGGTTATAACGCCCATTAATACTGACATACATTTGAGACTCACCCAACTACTGACGTTCGTAGTGGTGGCGTTATTGCTGATGATGTTGTTTCGTATGTTTTTTTTTTCAAACGTCAGAGCAGCCTTCCTCATTTTCGTTAACACACAGAATGAGAGAAAGACACTCACACACATGAACAGATAAGGTTATTATTGAGTAAACATAAAACTAATGGAACACCAACAACAGACGTTCACCATATCATTCATCAGAAAGATTAAGAAAAGAAAAAAAATCATCAGGGAAAATAGAAAATCTCTCAGAGCTTCTGATCAAATTATGCTGCCAAAAAATTTTTCTCTCTCTCTTCTTCTTCCTACTTTTCTCCTTCTTCTTATATGGTCTTCCTAGAAAGAGAAGAAAAATGTTGAATAATATCGAAGATTGGCTTTTTGCTGCAAGTTGAGAGAAGGGTACATACTTTTCCATCTTCTCATCCATCTCCTTTCGATGATGATAAGGATTAGCAGAAAAAAATCGAAAAGAAAGAAAAGCAGAAGAAGCAACAACAACAACAAAAACAACCACCACTACCAACAACGCATCAGCATCAGTCACATAGACACACATACAAATAACACATGAGGATGGCATCCAGAGAAAAAGAAACGTATACATAAGTTGGTAAACTAGTTTTGTTCGAAAAGAGGTTTCTTCTATTTTTCCACGGGAAATTATATGAAAAACTAACAAGACACACTAGCAACCAACCAAACAGCATACGGTTAAATAAGTGAATCAGAGAAGTAAATATTACCCACGGAAACAAAATTAGTCGTTTTATTTTTCTCTTAAATCTATTTGTGCTCAAGTAGATCTTTCTTTCTTTGTATTTGTGTATGTGTCGCTCTCTCATGAGCATATCTTTTTGGGTAATATGCCGTGTGTTGTGTATTGAAACATCATGACATCAGCGAAACAAGTGATCTAGAAAGGGAAAGTCATCAGCTCTTTTGTATATACAGAGAGATGAGCATGTTGTTACGTTATAATACCAAGAGAAAGTGAAGATTGCTCAAGGGATTTTTCTCTTCTTCTTCGTCTAAATAGCTAAGAAAACACATACACGTCATAGGATGATGGGAGAGGAGAGTGCACATAAAAATAACTTGCTAAATATATTTATTTATATGAATAATATGAGCTTGTTATGTATAATGGGATGTATGATGGTGGAAAGTTATAAAAACTTTTTTATGTAAGCACCTACCACTATGCCGCCACCACCCATTTATTATATTTATTTTGGAAAAATTGTGTATAGCAAGAAGTAAGAGAAGTCTGCCATCGAATTTTTTGTTTTATTTCCGTCATTGATTTTTATCAGCAGAGAGAGAGAGAAGTAGAGAATATGGAGTAGTTTTGCACTGCTGCAAGATGGAGAAAAATTCCAAGTAATAAATACAGAAAATGTACTATTTTTTTCTTGGATGGAGTCAATAACTATTTGTAAGGTTTGCCCTGCACATTTAACCGTTTTGCGTTCTTATTCTTTTTCTTCTTTGCTGCCGCTTTTTCTTATTTACGAGAAGACACAGAGATAGAAAACTGTACGCTGAGAGAGAAAGATAGGGAGAGAAAGAAGTGAATCCACAATAAAAAATTGTATTTTTGTTCAAGAAATAAAACAAAACTTTTTTTACAATCAGGTACTTTTTTAGTTGTGAATAATTTTATTGAAAAGACATAAAATTTGAAACAGTCTGCAAGCAGACATAAAAATATCGTACATATTTTGTTTTAAATGAAAAGGATATTATAAAGAAGCTTGTACAAAAAGGATATATTTAGGGATGATATGCTAGATTGTATGAACACATTTTGCTAATTTATTCATTTGATTATTGTATAATAATTTTAACTTTTCAGACACACCTTTCTTCCATTGTAAATAATAAGGCTGTTGTTGTAGTGGGAATGATGAGGACGATGAGGATGATAATAGCATTGTGACTACTCTATGAAGCCGGATACACACAAAAGGAAAATGTGCCAAAAGGAGTAAAAGAGTGAGGGAGAGGGAGAGAGAGAGGAAGTGAGACGGAGAAAGAAGAAACCATGAAAGAGAGAGTGAAAGCTGGTCATAATAACATTTACAAGGACGACGACTTGTATAAAAACATGAAACGTTTAGTTTATGAATGCGTATAGTATGAAAGATAAACATACAAGAGACTTTTCTGCTTTTTGTTGCAATACTCATACTTCTAGTACAAGCAGAATAGCTGGTCTGTCTGTTTTTTTAAACAGACAGAAAGCATGTTTCCATACCAAGTTTTATATATTTATCTGTCTGTTATGTATATAATATATTATGCGAAATGTGTGCGTGGGTATATATAAACAGGGAATAAAAAAAGAGAAAAGACAAGAGGAACAAGAAAGAAAAAAGCAGTAGAATAGATAGAAGCGGAAGAGCAAGTTAGCAGACTGGTATGAAAAAAAGGCAAGAAGCCACTTTTTCTCACTTCTCAACTCCATCTGTTTCACATTGAAATTTATGCTTTTTTTCTGCTTCTCCTTTTCATTTCGTTTACACGCCTCCTCCTCTTCTCCATTCATTTATTCTTTCATTCATCCTCAACATTCTTCTTCGTTTGGCCTTTTGAAAAATATACACACACACGCGATACAAAAAAACCATCATGATTTCAATCCGAGGTTAAATTCTTACACAGATAATAAAGCATCTCTAAATAATAGCACAAGGGGCCAAAAAGGCAGTTAAAAATGTAGAGATATATTACTATAAAAATACATAATAAGACTCCTAGTTGCTTTATGTCTACACACATATGAATTTTCTTCTTGATCATCCCAGAATAAAAGGTGCTAAATAACATTATTATCACTTCAACAAATGGTTCCTTAGAAAATAGAAATCATGTAAACGATATCATCACACACCAATGTATAAATACAAGCCATGCATGTATTTCGGAATGTGAATCTTCATTCAAAAACAAACAAGCAGAACATCTCTTTCTCTCTTTCTAGTCAGCAGCTTTATTTCTTTTTGGAAGACAACTGAAACTTTCTCTCTTTTCTCTCCTGCTAAATACTATACTGCCACGTCTTGTAATACTCAAAAATAAACTTTGGCATGTACTAAATTTATTATATATCTATTTTAAATCACCTTTTTCGTATACATTAGTTAGTTTACGTTTAAGCACAATCTGTGTGCGGCACTGGGATATTATATTATTATTACATACCTTTTAGTTTTGTATTATATATTATTATACGAGATTTGATATAATGAAGAAGCAGCAGCACCACAGCAACTATAAATTTTACGATGCCCTTTTCCTCCTCCTTCTTCCTCTTCTTATTGTTATTATTATTGTTAATATAAACTGGAAGCTATAAAAATTCCGGCTCGTATGTATAATATTCGCTTTTTCTTCTCTTGAGAAAAGCGTAGTACGTCGAGAAGAACATATGTTGAGTGAATAACGTCATTTTAAATTTGCACACATGAGTCTACAGAGTTTTATGAGCAGTACCACCGTTAAACTTGGTAGCTGGAAAGATGAAGATGAAAAAAAATCACTTTTTTTCCAGCTTCGCAGGCTGAATAACATACGTGATGAAAGACTTGCAACTGCTGATGCTTTATTGTAATACGTAAATAAATAAATAAGTGGATGTAATTGCATTGGAGCGATCATGGTGATCATCAAATCAAAATGTAACATGTCTGTGTTCACTGATGATGAGGTCAGACAAAACGGTTTTCCTTCACGTAGAAAAAATGGACAGGTGTGTGTGGTGGTGTGCCTGTCTCTCTTTCTGCTTGCCTGAGTTTTGCTTGCTTGCTTATGTTTCTGGTGTGTATTTTAAGCTTAATAGAGGGCTTAGCTGAAATAATCACAATTTTTTTAGATACGATTTTTATTGAGCAAACAGTGAAGTTGAATTGCCAACGCGAGCGTAAGCACAAGTCAACCCTTTTTTTTAAAAAAAAGAAGAAAGGAAAATCTCATTTTAGTTTTGTATCAAATGGCAAAAAAAACTCTTTTCTACTTTCCAAAATTGAGGAAAAAATGAATGTTGAATGGATATGATTATATCAGCCCAGATGAGAACACAATAAACGGGCATGATCCTCAATATTTGTCATTGTGTTTTAATGTGAAATGTTGACTGACTGAAATGAGGCTCCGAAAATGGTAAGCATTTTATTTAATTCTTAACAGTTGAGCAAATGAGGTCGGCTTATTGCTGATAATCACGGGGCTTGCAAGTTTTTACCGCGGCTGTAATATATATTTTCTTTCTTTCTTTTTTTCCAGAAAAAAGTATAACCAGAAGAGAGATGATTAGGATTGTAGCTACTTTTTTCTATCCTTTCATGATCAAAAATCCTTTGACGTTGCAGGTCGTATGTCATTGTGTGTACAGTCCTGATAAAAAAACCGCTTGGATCTTTTTCCCTTTTTTTATTACATTTTTTTCCATTTTTCAATAATATTTTCACGACAAAAGAAGAAGTATGCTGCTAGCTAACAAGAAATTTCAAAAGCCATGCTGGCCAAAAGCTTCTGTAACAAATAAAAATCAAAATAATAATAAGTTGAAAATAAAATTACTGTTAAAGCGTTCATTCTTTCGGCCAACTGGTTGTCGTGTGTCTGCAGCAAGTTCTCCCAGGGTATGTATGTATACCAACAGAGATGCACTTTTTTTCCAATAAACAGAAAGAGGAAAAAAGTTAAACTGTAAAAAAGGATAAATAAAAGGAACTAATCTGTTGGAAAAGGGTATTTTTATTATCCTTTTTCCATATATTTGGAATATTATTATGTATACATAAAAATGCACACGCTTAAAAAGGGAACAATAATATAAAAATTTTCAGTAGTTATTATTTTTTCTGTAGAAAAAAATGAGTTTCTTGTGCGAATCTACTATTACAGAATGTACAAGTTTTTACAACAGCAACAAAAGAAGAAGTGGATTTTCTATGGAAAATCGGAGTAATCATAATGAAAAGAAGAGAGAGAGACCCTTTGAAAATGGGCACGTGTTTCCTGGCAGATGTTTTTCACATAAATGTGGAAAATCCGATGAGGAGGGTCCCCTATTGTAGTAAAGCAAGCAAGTCAATAGTAGCAAGTAGTGAGCAGAAAGATGAAAAATTTCCTGTTTTCTGTTGTGTGCATTGAACTATTGTAAAAACAAGTGTTCATCAATCGCTCAATTCTAAAATCTATAATATTGGATTCATTTTAGTAGAGAATATCCCATCGGCATCGGTTTTCTCTTTGGCTGTGATAAAAAGGGTCCGCATGTTTATGACGATTGTTGGTGGTGGTGCTATTGTGAGTTACCTTGTCTGTATGTACTCCACTTATACACCACTGCAGGAAATGATGGAGAGAAAAAGAAGGAAAAATTCAAAGCCGTCGCCTCAAAAACACCTTCACGTACACGACATACGAACAGCTATGAGGAGAAGAGTTAAAAGCTCGAGAAAGATGAGAGCATCCTAAGTTTCGTTTTCATTACTGCTTTCTATAGTGAAATGGAATTATATTCCAACAACAATAATAACCTTAACAGTTAACCATGAAATGGAGAATTTAAATACGAAATTTTCAGACAGCATGTTGTTGTTGGTTGGTTGTTGTTGGACTACTACCATTACTATGTATGCAGTGGATTTATTAATCCAACAAAAGAGATGCCTGGCTACTACCATCACCAGCAGAAATAAGAGAGAGAGACGAGGAAAACAATGGGAGATGCAGGGAGCCGAGAGGGTCTTGTGTCCCTTTTTCAATGAATTTCCTAAAATCTGAAAAAATATCCTTACTTGTGCCTCGAGCAACTTTACATGCATTAATTTACAGCAGGATGAATGCACACACGACGAGAGAAAAATGGGGAAAAATGTTACATTTTAGTAGCAATTGTTTGAGGTTAAGAAGTACAAGTTGATGAGGAGGACAGAGCGAGTATCCATACATTTTATGCACTTGTGCATATATTATAAGTAGGTAGACACACACACACATATAAAAATAATATATAAATGTAGCCATGGTTGTTCTACTGCTGCCGCTGAGGCTGATTATTTGAGCACACACAACAACTCCAATTATTTATTTCCATTCATTTGAAACGTGTTCAATATATTTTTTACTCGAGTTAACCAGCACGTATTTCCAATTGGAGAATTGAAAAGGCGAGAAAAAAATACATTCATACGTGAGATCCTCTCTTTTTCTCTTCCGGCAAGTGTGTGGGTCTTTAAACAAAGTACAATATAAAAATATTAGATTGGATGGAATGATGATTACAAACTTATGCATATTTATAATAAAGAACTCTTGTCGGTCACACAGAGCAGATATTATTCTATTCCATTGCAGATGATTATTCACATTGCCATACCAATAATATATAGACTGTGAGTTTCTGATCATAAACTGGAATGAATATACATTTTGAGTGTAGGATATATGCATTGAACCCATCATCGGAAAAGTGATACAAAATATTACAACAATGAATGATGCAAATGCTTAGAAGGACGGGATCAGGAATATCTTGAAAAAATGTAACAATGGAAACAGGGATGAAAAGTATGTAAGTGTGTTTTTGAGTAGCCGTTCGAATTTAATTCCAAAATATTTTTTGCTCAGTTACCCTTTATAATGCGTGCAGTCAATAATAGTAATAATAATAATACATGAAGGATGGGACTTAAAATCCGGCGGTGCGGTGATGTAGATACTTTTTGGTAAAAACACCATTTATTCATATTCATATTATCCTGAATAGTTAGCATATTTTCAGGGAAAATCACCCCAAAAATGGATGACAGATGTCCGTTGGTAATTTTTCAAAAATATATACAATACCCGATAAAATATGATCTGCATGAATTGATTTTTCTCTCTGTATGCATCCTTAAAACCCTTGAACAGAAATTAGCATTCAAAAATATTCGAAAAAATGGGAAATTCGGGACGGATAAAGTAACGGTATACATACGAACATATAATATACTTGAATGGATATTCATTTATCATAAAATATTTTTTTGGGAAACCTATCAACCAATTTCCATATTTTTCCAAACTGAAAACGGGCGTAATAAAAGAAATTTTCAGACATGCGTTGATAACAGTGTCAATATTCACCACTGGTATGGTGTGTCTCTGGGCTACAAAGTTGTGAGGAAAAGGAGATAAAAATATGGTCGTAAAACCGTAATAATATTTAATTAAACAGGGAAAAATGGTGGTGCGTCTTTTTAAATAAAAATTCCGTAATGAGTTAGTCCATAATTACAGGCAAGACTATTACTACATGGCAAACGAATATAGAACCACACCCACTCTCCTAACAATTCTTTGAAAAAACGATAATTAATAACAAGCTTTACAATCTCAAGTAAATTGTTTTTGGGCAAGTACTATAGATGTACTGTTGAAATGTCACATTTCACATTACCCCAATCCACTACTTTTTTTGAATAGAACATTAAACATGTCATAATGATAAAAACTTCCGTCATGTAAATTAAAGAATATCCGATACATTATAATTACCAGTTTTTTCTTCTTCTCCTTTGTTGCCCACACATTCTTCAGAATTTCTGTTAATGAGTCCGCACATCATCATCCACGTCACTGGACGGACTCGTTAGGGAAAAAATAGAAAGCATGTTCATTTCTCATACAACTACTACTGTAGCATCATCATATTAACTGTAAAAGACAATTAATGAAGCTTCAAGTTACGTAATCTGGCTCTGAATTGGACAGTTTCATTGATGGTGGAAGCAGTAGTGCTGCTTTGTTCTGTACTTGTCTACTTAGGCTGCTATGTTTCATATTTTTAGCGGAGCAATAATTGCTGTCCTTCTCCTCCTGGACTGAGTTGATGTTGCTTATTATTATTTTTTATGCTCTTAATAAGCATATGATTACACATTAGTAGGAAATGCAGAAACTTGATAAATATATAATGTATCTACTTTTGATTAGTAAGCAGTAGTAGTATTTATTTGTATGAATGATATAATGAGTAAAGATATATAAAATATTGAAATGTGGTTTGATGATTTATACAATATGTGTATATGCATTTATTTTCGTATACTGTTACATATGTATACTGTATGTTTGTTATTTCCTTTAGACTGCCAACTTTAATCGTGATTACTTAAAAAAATATTAATGCCACGTCCTCAATTTCCTTTAGTAACATTATATCATTTCCTTTGTTTTCATGATTTTGTGATTGTCATTTGTTGTGCCCGTGTCCTGATAGCTGAAAAACATTTACACAATTTAAAAAGCAACTCCTACGGCCTCCTTCTCCAATAAATGAAATCGGGGTTTTCGACAATTTTCGTAACGTAAATCCATTTTCTTTCTAAAAAATCTCATTCGTTCCCACATACATGACAATATTTAATGGTTATTTGTGTCGGGGAGAAATGGAAAACCACTAGAAAATGTGTGCCCACTATAGTGAACTTACCTTGATTTTCCTGTCTCGCTTGTGTCTCAATCTAACAATTTGAATTTTCACAGAAACGAACATCTATCTATCAATATCATTCCATTATTATTGTTATAGCTACGTATATGATATGTAACTATTATTAGAGTGGGCAGCAATTCCGGCCAAAGCTGCTGAGAGAAAATTGAGAAATTAATCAGTCAAGTAGTTGTTTTCGTTGCAATTCATGTGAGTAGTTTTTGGAAAATGGGAATAATGATGGGAATTGAATAACCGTTATGCATATACATGTAATATAAGTATGCAAGATAGATATTCATGTAGGCATACATTTTCTCTGTAGCTGCCGACTCTGACTCTCTGTATAATACTCTAAGTTTAAGCTCCTCAGGCAGTACGGATTATAGAATATAGAAAGCAACAGTACAACATTTTATTATTATTAATCTAATTTAGTGTGTGCAGCATACACAAAACTCTTTAGCCGACTAGTAGATTTGACTACTTGAATGACAAAAAAATATAAAATGAATTTCGAGAGAGAGAAAATTTTTTAGAGGGAGAAAGAGAGAGACAGAGAAGTAATAATACTCAATGAAAATGACCCAGCGTTGACGTTTTTGATGATTCCAGAAAGAGTCGGAGTATAACATGGGCTATTAAATTACACTTTGTTTTCTTCTTTAATACTGAGAACCAATTTGTATATTTCACCATTTATTGCATTACTACTTCTACAACTACATTACAACACAGAATAAAAAAGACTGTTCTGAGTAGTTCCTCTTTCCTATCCTTCCTCTTTCTCTCTCTCCCTCCTTGTCTTCGTGACATCCAGACTGCCTTGTGTGAGCACAAGGGAAAAAAGAAAGTACAGAAATGGCGTAATATTCTATTATGGAAATGACTTGTAATAACAGTGACATGATAATAACGCTCAACTGACCAGAGGAGACAGTAAATAAAATTTGATTGTGGTATAACGTACATATTATAACATTGCTGGTTGTATGTTGTCGTCGTCGTTGTTGTTGCTCCTACAAAAGTTGTAATGTAAACGACAAAAAGACGCTGTGTGGTGGTAGTGGTCGCTTGCTCTTTCTTTGGATTTTTCATTTTCTGATGGAAAGGCACACGTGTACTTAAACCATTTATTTGAATGAATGAAAAAACCCTTTTGACAGTGTAAATACTACCACCACCACCACTGCTGTTGTATGTAAACTCTGTGCACGTACCAGACTGACTACGTGTTCCTCAATTTAAATAAACAGATTGGATGAAAAATAGTGAATTTCCTGGTTTGCTCCTTGTCCAAACAAATAATATATGCAGTGGTTGATATTACCTGTGTGTTTCTCTCTCTCTCTCTTATTATTATTCTCCGTTTTTGTGTACGTACACTCAACTCCTCGCTGACCACTTTTGTTGTTGAAAAATATGGAAATAAAGTGCGAGCCGAATGGGAAAAAGAGCAAAGTTGTGAAAATAAAGGGATTATCTGAAAGTCCAACTATCGCTGATACGAGTTTTGATATATATTTTTCTTCTTTTCCACTTTTATTCTCCTTTTTTTCGTTGTTCGGTTAAAATGTACACAATGTATTTATTATATTTTGCCAGTTTTTATTCTTAGCATTATTATGAATTTAAGCATACGAAATCAGTTTCTTTTCAATAGTCGACCATGCATGATTCCATGTACGTGGTCGTTTGCTCAATGCATCCAAATATATTACTTTTATATATATCCATACCCACACTGATTTTTATTTCAGCTATACATAATCTTTCATTTGATCACTTATGGCTATATGCATCTAAATATCACCATGTATATAACTTTAATGCAGACATATATGTATATCCGCTATTTCTCCAGAAATTTTGAGATTTTCACTGACTAAAGGTTTTTGGTGTGTGTAGTTGAAAAAGGGAAGGAACGGCTCATGTATTTTTTTTCTCTCTCTCTTAACTTAACTCAACTCAAGCTCAACTCTCTGATGATGTATACATAAATAAGTACATTTATTACTTTGACGTATCTTTATATTATTCTCATTCAAAGACAAGCACACATACAAACACATACACAAGCACACAAATTTTTATCGCATGCATGAGAAAGGGAAATGAACACAAAGTTTTTGGGGTAATCGCTAAAATTTTTCATACAGCCCAGAGAGAAGACCATGTAGCAAAGCAGACTCTCTCTCTCCTTTTTTTCTCGCTCGCTATGAATATTATTCAAAAATAACCAAACCTCGGCGGCATTACGCTACTTTCATTTACTTTTATTTTTTCATGGAAAAAAGTAACCGGATTTCCAAAAAAATCTCATCTGCAAATCACTATTACACATTTCGATCATCCTGTAAGCCCTCAGGATGAAAAAAAATTGGGACCAAGGCAGAACGAGAGAGAGACGCTAAAATAAAGTACACAAATGATGTATATATTCATAATATTCTTCTCTACATATTATTATTATTATTTGTTGAGCCATCTATGTTGTATGTGTCTCTGTCTCAATGCACGGATAAGCTGTAACTCATTTTTTTGTCCCTTCGCTTTGCCAGCTTTTCAATGTATCATGCATGATGCATGGAGTCATAATGTACATTATTTACGAAAAAAAATGTCGAAACGAATTGAGGTTAAAAGATGGAAACAAATAAGCCTTGCAGCTTGATATATTCTATCTCCCTATTTTTCTCTTTATTGAGACGAAAAACGTAAAATAGATCAAATTTGAACGGATTTAATGTGATCAGAAAAAAGGGGTTTTTCTCCCAAAAAAAGGAAAAAAAAGTAAAAACAAATTTTTAACAAAAAAAATGCAACAATATTCTATCATCCTGTTTTTATACCTACAACAACGAAACATAAGGGAGAGAGACAGAAAAGGAGAACAACAGGAGTAGTAACACCAGACCAGAGTAAAAACATAATGACAAAGTTCATTACGGAATGAGTCCAAAAATGCCAAAACGAAAGGGTGGGTTCCTCCACTGAAAAAAATAATCAATAAACCTTTTTTCCTCCTTGATTTTTTTGATACACAGAAATAAAGCTTACCACATTTAAAGTGTAACCAGACGAGAGAGAGAGAAGCACGAGCCTCTTGCTGATATTATTTTTTTTCTTTATGGCACAACATCGTCTATAGTCCAAGTAAATAATGTCACCTATAAAATATAATATGGACATGTACATATTATTATATGACTCATGACGTGATTGAAACGAATAATATGTGTTTCTTAGAAAAATTCTCAACCTTTCACAATGCGCTGGCTGCTGCTGTGTGGTATGTTAGTTTACTTATTACAAGTCCATGTTTGATTGTCATATTGCCAGAGCAAAAAAATACTGTTTTTACACGTTAGATAAGTAATAATATGAAATATTTTATGCAAGTGGGTAAGAAGCTTGCCATTTTTTGGGGGGAAAGGAACAATAGATTTGTGACCTGATGGAGAGAATGAGAAAACAGAGGGACCTCTCATTTTTCAATACCACCTTAAATACACCACCTTGGCAAAATCATGTTTGTTATTGCTACTTTAAAAATGTATGGGTAGCGGTTAGAATTTGAAGAAAAAAATGTAATTTGGAAGTTTGCACGGTTGAAAAAGTTGTGTCACCATAATAGTATATAATTGAATGGGAAAGGGGAAAATGGCTGGAGATGGAGCCATTTTAGAGAATATTATGACATTTTTCCTGGAGACACATGATAGATTATGGAAATGAAATGAGTACAAAATACAATTTATTGTGCATGCTTACCACATATTCTTCTTCTTTTCCCAGAATTCTTCCAACGTCTTGTATATACACATAATATCGTGCACATATGTATTACCTGAAGTAGTAGTATGAAGTAATGTATCATTATTAAATATTCCAGTAGTAGTATGGAAGCAGCAGGACAGGAAGAAGAGGAGAAGTTTGATGACGGCAACAACGATTTGATCATTTCATGTGATTCAACTCGAGAGAAAAAATTCCAAACTCTTTTTCCTTACTTGTGTGTGTGTGACAACTCAGCCAACAAAACTTGCTATGCTGCTGCTTGCTACTCCAAAAAAAGTAGTGGTGGTGTTGCTGGTGTCATGAATTCTGTGCATGTATCCAATATAATATTTTTCTCTTGGTTGTCGTACTTTTTTCTTCTTTAGGGTCATTTTTTAGCTCCAACCAGGTGGTCATCGTGATGAAGAAGGAAATTGAATGTCGGCAAAAAATATTCTCATATCACACGTACATACATACATGCATTACTAAAAAAATGATGATAATAAGAAAGCAAAAATATATGTAAGGCCTATTATATCATTTATACGGGGACGAACATTAATACACATGTGACAAGTGACTGATTGTACGGTATACATATTTTTTGTTTTCTTTACTTTTCCAAAAAAAAGAAGAAAAAAAGTTTCACTGGTTTTCCTTTTCAAAACACGCAAAGCATCACTTGTTCTTGTGGGCATAATAATAATCCACTATTTAAGAAAACGGAAAGTTCACATTTAAACACGTTTTGTGCAATATCGCGTATATACACACTTTCTATATCACACAAAACATGTACTCTGTAAATAAAAATCCAATGTACGTAAGTACAAACACAGTAGTCGCCGTCGTAATAATCACATGCATTCTCTCTACTCACCAGTTACTACACAGCTTTCTCTTCTTGATACACTTTGTTTGTCAGTGCATCAGCACTGCTTTTTATCTCTCGTTCTATAAAAAATAGCTTATTTATAGGCTATATATGTATATCGACCTATATAATCCATTTAAAATATATGTGTGGACTACATGATGAATCAGTACTACAGTATACATATCTATATGCATATACGCTTGAAGGAGAAGTAGAAGAAAAGTAGAAAGAAAAAAGAAGAAAAAAAATGCTTTTTTTCAATTGCCACATAGTACATCAACGGCACTGACGCTGACAAATCCCATGCCATTTTTCTGTCTGTCGTATTGAGACGAGCTTTCGAGCTCTTCTTCTTCTTCCACCAGCAGCACACGAGGACGGCGGCGACGACGACGACCCTTTTTCCACTCTATAACAAACTGCCTTTCCCTTTCCTTGACTTGCCATTATCAAGAATGTATATATATTTTTGTATCCATCCACTCCGTTTTCCAAGCCAGCAGCGTGTGTGGAGAGAGAGTAGAGTGAGTAGTGGAAGGACTGTAAGAGGAGTAATGGACTATCTGGTGGTCTCTAAACAGTCATCTTGTAGATTGTGAAAAGTATAAAAGTTTTCATGAATGTTTTACGAATGACTCAGATTGCCTTTTGCGATTCACATCTTTTTCCCTTTGCTTTACTTACCCTGCCAGCAGTAGTGGTGGTAGTAGTGGACAGCATAAATTACATGGTGGATTAAGCTTTTCTAATTCAGCTGATGCTTCGTCATTGTCCAGTTTACAAGAGCGAGAGAGAGAGAGAGAGAAAAGGCTTCTATTTAGTTTTTTTTTCTGTAAAAACAGCATACTTAGTAGTGGTGGTATAGTAGTGTGGTCGTTTTGTTCCATGATGACGATGATGGTCATTCTCAGGCTGTGATATAAATACATAATGTATGCTTCTCTGCTTTTTCCCGTTTTTGCGCTGAATACGAGAATAGGTGAGGTTCACTGATTCAGGTTAACTTTTGTATATGGGAGAAAAGACAGAGAGGAAAATAAGTTTTAGGTTTTGTAGTAGTAGTTGTTATTTTTTCAATTGTGTATGTGTTTTGTAGTATATAAGTTATGTGGAGAGCAGAGGGTAGGAGTAATAGTACGTGTGTATATGTCACGTTTTATTTCAATGGGATTCTGACAAGTCGAAAAACTGGCAAAAGAGGCTGATATGCATTATGTATGAATGCTTTGCATAATGAATTGTGTGGTGAAAAAGGGAGGAAAAAGGACACAGAGAAAATCAGAGTGCAAGTTAGTTGGTGAGGTAGTTTTGCGGTGACAAACAAGCCGAAAGAGTGAGCCATGCCGTGATATCATTATGAAAACAGAGTAATAATAATATGATATGAAAATGATAACATTATGTATCTAGAGAGGCAAGTATGTATGTTGTATATATGAATATCACGTGAAACATATATGGGCATATAGAGAGATTAGAGCATCAGAATAATCATCGGCATCATCATCACCATCATCGACATTGAACAACTGGACATTTTTATTGAAAATTTTTTGGTATTATTTGTAGGCGACTCTCGCTATTAAGTTTAGTATTATCATTATTTTATTTTATTTATGTATTTCTCACAAAAATGCTGCGGCGGCAGTTTTTTTTATTTATTTTATTTTTATTATTTTTTTTAAATACAGTACTACAAAGTGATTCAAGAATATATTTAAGTACTAAATTTTGATAGTGGTAGCATCAATCATCCCTGAAGAAATCAGATAGAGATCCGAAGGGAAGGCCACTTGAAACAGCTCTTGGCCACAACAACTTAATACCCTTCGGAAATCTCTACCCGTTTCATATTTTTTTCTTTATAAATATTTATTTTATATAACAGACTTCGTTTCATCATCGAAAAGAAAAAAATTTCTTGCGCCATCATATCGCATCACTTTTTCTCCTTCTTCTCTAGTTTGTATTTATAACATTTATAATTAATAATACATAATAATCATAGTAAGTAAGTAATAATCAATAATAACATTAAGAATAATAATCATAATCATACATATTTTTTTCAAAAACACCTATACAACAATGAAGGAACTATTTTTATGTATATGCGGTGCCTATGTATATATATCTTATATCATCTTCCTCTTCATCGTCATCATTTCTCCTTTCTTTCAGCTTATTTTTCTCCTTTTTTTTGTATCATCATTATAATCAGTGGTGAATTGTAGTCATCTTTTTTTTCTAGTATATCGAATACTCATCATTTTTTCATATATGCATATATGTATACAGATAAATATTTATTTTAGTAACTATTTAATCATATAATCATAATAATAATAATAAATACAAGTTTCCTTTTTTTACCATAATATACATACAATAATCATATATATTCATCATAGTTTTTTATAGTATGTATGTTGTAGTAATATTTCTTACTACTAATCACTATAAATAATACCGTTTATTTTTTACACTGCTAAAAAATTCCTTTTTTTCTGTACTTGTTTACATAGTACTACGACTTTTATATGTATGGACACACGAGAAGAAGAAAGGAAAACGGATAAATGACTTTAAATACAACACTCGACAAAATTGTTTTCTTTTTCTTCTTCCGCTTTTCTTCTCTCATTCATTGTAACAAATCTACAAAGTTATAATAGGAGGATGAGGAGGATATAATAGGATGAGTCACACAGTTTTTTTATCTTTGTCGATAGTTAACTTTAAAGTAGAAAGCAATAATATAATATAATATGCAGTTTATAATAATACTCATCGTTATCATTCTTATCATCATGTCTAATGTTTTTTTTACCACCTACCACTACCAATAATTATGTCAGCTGAAATATATAATCATTCACAACAAGAGCAATTATATAAATAGAAACGAAATTTTATATATGTAAAGTATGTATAGATTTTAATTAACTTAATAAGTACTACTATTAAAATTCTGTACACATACAGCTATAGTCTGTGTAGTCGTGTCATTATATTTATCATGTTTCCTCATGAAAATATAAGAGGAATGCTGTAAAAGTGAAAGGAGAACTCACCGAAAGAAAAGTTTTTTTATGGTCCTTCATAAAAACAAGTTAGTTTCCATTTTAAAAACAGTAGGCATATTATTTGAAATAAATGTGTCAACAAAATTCAAATTACATGATGAAAGCTTGTATGTGTATAGTATTGAGGATTGGAAACGACGCGACGACAAGGAGAGAGGACGTCAGAAAATTGTCAACATTGTTATGGCATTAAATGCGTTGTCATAATAATAATCATGTTTATATGCATCCATATTTGATGCTCAATATACATACAAGGAGAGTCACTTAAAAATTAAAAACTTACCGTTATACCTTTCTCACAGAGTGAAACAATAGCAAAGCAGTAATAATAATAATAGGCATACTGTCACAATATTATATGAATATAGTAAAATATACGCTGACATTATGACAAACTCTACATTTTTCAGTTAATTTCCCTGCATAATAAACAAACGAGAAAATTGCTACAAAATATAATACAAAAATATATCACTAGTGTGTACTCCTACTGGAAATTATTAGGACGACGGAATGGTTAAATCATCATCATAAATATCACCCATCTATCGATATAATATAATATGTAGTAAAATATACTAATAATACGTTGGCTAATAAGGTGAGTGGTACGTGGAATTGAAATAAAATTGGAATGTAAATGGGAACCGAAGGAGTAAAAGTAGAATGTTTAGCAGCGGTGGTGGTGGTGGCGGCTATGGTACGTATAGTAATATATAATGTAGTCATCAAGTTATTTAATTTCATGTTTTGTTGACATCAACTCAAACAAAAATGGAAATTATTGTAAAAGTAAACTAGTGAAACATCAGAGCAGAGTCTCTTTAGTGTGACGTGAGGAGAGGGAGTAGTAGTGCTAGTGGTTCTACTAGGAATGTATGCATAAATAATAGTCACTGTAACATAATATTATATGATGCTTTGTGTCGTCCACCAAAAAACTGAGAGATTTATGCATATATACATAAGCCATTATATAGTCAGTTCAGTAGTAGTAATCATCATCACCAACCAACAGTCGTCCTCCCTCCCTCCCTCTTGTTCCACTGTTGAAAACACACTCCAGTCCAAAATCTCCAGTCATTAATTCAATTTTAATACAAACATAAACTATAAAAGGGTAACAATAATAAACAAGGCCGAGTGGAGAAGAGAGGAATTCATAAATGCCTGATGAAAATTCTATAATACTTTTTTCCCAACTACTTTACTGACCATCAGTAATTATAAGGTCTTATCAGGTTTTCTCACTAAAGTCTGTCCTTGTGTGTTTGTATCTAAAAAAGATTTTCATTTATCTTGTCAAGAGAGTCAATGATGGAAATGATAATAATAAGAAGAAGAATTATAAAGGTTATGTGTGGGGAAAGTGTCCACAGAAATTAAAAGACACAGACAGGTAATAGCTGTAATATGTAGTTATAGAGATAATGCTTTCTCAACTTTTATTGATAGTCAAACTATAAAGTATATAGTCTTGGGGCTGTGGTAGTTAGAAAAAAAAGTAAAATAAAAATTAAGGGGGAGCACAGGCTTTAATTATACAATAGGCAGCACCTAAAAAGAGAAAGAGAGGAAGAAAAACTCAAACTAAATTTCTGTTTGCTTAATGAGTAGATGAGCTATTTCAATCATATAATTGGTTTATATGTCAATAAAGAATAAATACTGTTTGTGCAGTAGAATTTCCACACACACTCATTTCACTCACTTGAGTCTCGGAAAACACTTGAGAAAATACCAGGTTCAATTTAAATTTTCTCTTGTACAAATACTTTCTCTCATCGTATCATCATGATATCATGCATTCCTTGTTATTTCCTTCTTCTCCACTACCACCACATGCAGTATTACTACCCCGCCACCTCCGTCCACCTACTTACATTTCCTTTCCTCCTCGCGTTGTTGCCCTTCCCTATCATCATTATTATTATACCCGTTTTTAATTGAGGGCTTTATATTGCTGCTAAATTGGTTTATTAGAAATGAGAAAAACGGAAATGAAACATGTATGTATATACAAACGTGGTCGATGTGAATTCCAGATAATAATTAGATGATCGAATTATATTATACAATTTTCTTCTCCATTTTTACTATTTTCATAACGTCATCGTGTTCTCCTCCTCCTCATCGTCGTCACCGTCCTTCGCCCTCAAACACACACACACACTAAAACGCCAGAAGAACACAAAAAAAACCAAAAAGAAATAAAGGAGCGAGTTCTATGAGTGTTGAGTAGTAGGAGAGCTTTATTTTGTCGAGTAAAAATTATGGTGAAAGTTCATCGACTGTCGAAAATTAGATTTTTCTCTATTTCATATCATCATCAAACTTATTTTTTTTTCTCTTCTTTCTCTTCTCCAATTCCCATCCACTTTTCCATGTCGCTCAAACTATTTCTCCTTCTTCGTCTTGACTTTTACCTATAAAGACGCTTATGTATATATACCTATACACACCACACATTATATTACAGAATATACATCTACACATATATTTTCTCTATATAATGTTCACACATGACGGATAATATTATACAACTAATAATAATCATAATAATAATAGGATGCCGCTCGTATAGAATAATGTATGTATGCAAGTTAAGTCTGTAGATACTATCCCTGTGGGCATTCTTGCTACTGCTGCTGCTGGTATGTCAGTACTCATGAGTTTTTAGTAGTAGTAATAGTTCACTCTTCAGTTTTTTATGACTGCTGCTACTACCAAAACTTCTAAGGCAGCAGCAGTAGTAGTCATTTTATCCGCGCACACACATAACATGTATAACAATTTTAAATGGAACTGAAGAACTCAAGTTTTCACTCCTCTTCATATTATCCATTATGCGTGGCAAAAACCGGGACTACACATACATAGGCATATAATATACTCGTAGGCATCGTCATCATCATCATTATAAACGTGATCATCAATTAATTTTACTACGGCACTATTACTAATAGCAATTATACATATATTACCAAATACAAGGGAAAATTTGGGAGTGAATTGTACGTGGAACAAGACATTTTTATACATAATAGGTTTCTATACGAGGTTTTTGTTAAAAATTCCCCTTTATTCTTGCGCGGAGTTCATAATCATTTGTATGTATCTACTTGTGTAAAAGTAATGCTGCTTGAAAATACATGGTCTGATTCTTTCTTCTTTCTGATTTTTTAAATAATTACTCTTTTTATTCATTTTTCTCTCATCAGAGAAAAATGAAAGGGTTGATTTTGAACTGTGTAGGGTCGGTAGTACATTTTTTTGTATATAACAAAAATGATCTGTTCCTTTTTTTAGAAATGATTGTATCAACTAGGAATTCTTGTTGCAATAATAATAATAATCAGGTCTGCTACAGCTATATAATATGTTGTATGTAAAGTATGTATGTATGTATATTTTTTTCACATGTTTGTATCGGGCGAGGGCAAGGAAACCAAAAAAATTCGCGGAATCGTAATATGGACAGCCTGGGCACAAATTTTACATTTCGAGAGAAATCGCGTAATATATAGTTAAACCATTTTACATGGTTCATTAAAAACGATATAGGCTTTGCGTGGTCAACTAAATTGTTCCAGCTTACTCTCTCCCTCTCCCAAAATTACTTTTTTCATCTCTTTTACTTTTTTGCGCAACGTTTGTTGATAAGTTGGTGAGGTAAAAGGGCAAAAATCACAAGTATTTCCAAGCACATTCCTCCCCGGGTGAAGAAAATTTGCGAATAAAATAAGGTAATAGTATTTTTTACAGGAATGGACTTGTCGTATGGAAACCAGCATTGTTTACTCTTATTATTACATATTATTATACTACTCAAGAAGTTCATTACAGTTACTTCTCCATCACACAATGATATTATTTTTATATATTTGTATATATGCTAATGACTGAATAAAAAGTTGGATGTACTTAATCCAAGTTTTTGTGGTGTTTTCTTTTCACTTCTTGTCCTCTCCCACTCTCTCTCACTCACTAGAAGTCTCAACTTGACTGCATTTACATTTATTACTATTATATCGCTCCGCATAGTTTTATATAGAGCAGCCTACAGATTTTGTAGCTATACAACAACGCACACATTTTGCAGATTTGAAGGACCTGGACAACTATTAATGCTTTTTATGTGTTCCTAATTTATACCTAATATATGTTATATGGATAGATATATAGAGTGTCTAGCTATATAAATAGTAATAATAATAATAACAGTGTTGCATGTAGTTTACCCGACGAGTCTTTTACTTGATGAGGCATTCTGTTTTTGTAATTAGTTAGTGCTCTGATGCCACGCTCAAGCCTTTCACAAAGAAAAAACACAGCACGCGGAGGCATGATATCTCTACTACCTTACCTACCTTCCTACAACCACCTACAAATCAACGTTAGTCAGAAGATTGCTCAAATTTTCATCATCATCATAAACCTCTCCCAGTAATGTAGCCAAAAGACGATGATGATTGTATGCAGCAATAGTAGAGGCGTATTATATGCATGTATAAAATCAAACGAGAAAAAAATGTCTTCTTATAGGCATGCGTTAAGAATGTATGTACTTATTTAACTTTTCTTTAAAAAGGACCATTTCTTTACAACGCACCAATTCTACCTCTGTTTTTTTCGTTCCTGTGAAAAACCTGGTACGATATTCATAAATTGCTTGATGATGGCTTTTAGTCAATGCTTCTCTTACTATACAACAGTCAGTATGTATATATACATATATATATATATGCAAAGTATGTATTTACACACTAAAAATATTTATTTATTTATTATTACATATAATCATTATTGTTTTTATATATGCATTGATCTACTAGACTAGTAGAAACGAGCAGCGATAAGAGAGAAAGTTTTCTTTTTACATTTTCTTTTTGGCTTGTTTCATCCAACAAGAAAAATTGCAAAGATCCCATCAGTACTTTGAAAATTTCAGTATTATAAGGCGTCAGTGTAGTTCATGTCTCCTTGTTTTTGGTACACCTTACACACACGTAACACATAAAAAATAATAATACAAAAAATATAGACGATACACAGGGATATAAAGAGAAAGTAAGGGAGAGAGAGAGGAACAAGGAAAAACAATCAAGTACAATGACTTTGTTTATTGATCAAGCTAAAACGCTCCTGCTGCTGCTGCTTCTGCTGTGTAATGTTATGCACATACTTTAACAAAATAGCTTAACAAAAAAAAATGCTAGGCGTCATCAAATGTAGCTGCCTAGCTTTATTTAAAGGTGTAGTAGTAGTATTGTCCCGCATAAATATATGTGAACAGTAGCAGCCTTTCACTATTCATCATTATCATGATCAAAAATTTTTGTAAAAGAAAATATTTTAAAAGATTGAAAAGAAACCGGGCATATTAATAATACAACGGGATAATTTATGGTATGATTGATAGTAGTATAATAATTATCATCAGTAGTATCATCCTCCTCATAATAATAATTATCATTTTTTCCATTATGTATAAACGATAGCACGCATACGTTTTTTTTGTGTAATTTGTAGTATCTCCTAAATATAAAGTGTTATTCTCTCGTACGACGCACATTCGTGTATCATAATATTTTTTTTCTTCAGTGTAAATATTATAATATGATTTCGAATTGATCAAGGCAACATTTAATTTGAACAGTCAGATTGTTTTTTAATATTTTCTTTCACAAGATTCCTATACTTTTTTTGTACAGAAATCTATCTATATAGTGTAAATAGTGGGTAGAGGACAATGAATTGTAAGGAATATAGACAGACAGACAAACAGGCAACAGATACATTCAGAGAAAGAAAAATAAACAGTTTGTAGAGGCATCATTGCATATTGATTATTCTTATTAGTTTAGCTAATTTATGTACTTAATAGTAATATTAAGGTTGCACAAGTGTGTTGACAATTAGTTATATTGCTTCCTCTGCATATTTAATAGTTAGAAAACTGTTAATACTTTTTTCAGACAATTAAAAAAGAAAAGAAAGTTAGGAATAGAGTCGTTGTTATGGTTATTTTTTTTCTATTTGGTTTGAAAAAGGCAGCAGATCACAACATAAATTAGTGAAAGGAGAAGAGTGAGAAAATGACATATTATTTTAAAATGGTGCTTCTCGCTCGTTCACATAATAATAATAATATATTGCCAAGTAAAATGGATGGTCCTCTAGAAAAAACATAAAAAAGCCGGAAAAAATAAGCCTGGTATTAGCCCTAAATGACAACAACAACAACAACATTAACATCGAAAGTAATAATGGCAACGGTTGTTGTATGATTTTGTAGTACAGTAGCTTCTTCTTCTTTTTTTGTCGTTCTTACAGTTAAATTAAATTAATGGATGGATGGATGGATTTGTAATAAGTGAAAAGTGTGAAGCTATACATTTATAATTCCATATCATTTCCTCTGTATAAATAGTATGGAGAAATGGTTTTGTGTGTATTTATAGAAAGATTTTCTACAATAATAGTAACGAATGTGTGTACAAATATGAAATATGCTATAATAATAATAAATATCTGATTAAAACTGTTGTTGTCGTTCTTCATCTTCTTATAATAACCTATGATGATGGTATTAGTGAAAAAAGAAAGCGTTTTAAATCTCACCTTAAGGACAGCTAAAATTTATATCTTTATATATGAATGTACGGATGTAGTTTGTTTTTCGTTTATGATTTACATTTATATCCTTATATAGTTCCTTACTACATATTATAACCTGATTAATATTTCTTGATGACTACCAAACTTTAAAAAAGGATTATCCATAGCTTTCTCAGCAGTGTAATAGCAAAACAGGTTTTATTTGCTTATTAAATATATATATTATTTTTTCTCCGTTATACAAAAAAAACTCTGTTATGCTATTACTCTGCCGTTGCTACTAATGTGTATGTATGTGTGGAGAGAAATATGTAGAAAATGAAATCGGAGAAGAGATGATGATCAATAGTACTATAATATAATATGCTATTGTATGCGAGAAAATGCAGATAATACCCTTTTCCATGTTGTTTTGTTTTTTGTGTATGTGAAGAAGTGAAATACTTTTTGTTTCTTAGTTTTTTTTTCGTTCGTCGTCTTAAAAGATAGTTATTATCCTTGCCTGGACAGATTCACAAGTGATTAGAAGTAACACAGCTATACATACAACAATAATAATTATAATACGCAGTAGTATCATTTTTTTATTATTATTATCGTTAGTATGTATTGTAGTAGTAGTAGTAGATAAATACTCTCTCTGTTGTTGTACTAGGAATAAATAATAATAATATTGGTTTTTGTATGCTATAATAGTTTTGCTCTCCTTTCTTGTGAAATTTTCGTGAAGGGAGATTGAGATGTATGGAGAGAGAGAGAAACCACAAAAACTTGGAGAGAAGATGGAAGGGCAGAGAGATGAGCAAGATTTCTCATTTTCCCTTCCTTTTCATCTTTCTCTGTATATTTCCTTTTCGAGTAGGTATACCTTTTTAACTAGCGCGCGCACGTGAAATTAAACTTTCATTTGATTATAATATGTAGTAAATGAGTTACGCTGCTGGATATCCACGTAAAAATATTGGAGACAGTAATTTTTTTTGTTTGGGGAACACAAATCATTTGGATTGAGAACAAGAATTATATTTAATATAAGAGAAAAGACGACGGAGAGACCATCGTGACAAACAAGGAACAGGGACAGTTTTTTGGGAGAGAGAGAGAGAGAGAGAGATAATGGATGACACCTCCTAAACCAGACTCTCTTCTAATCAATCAGGTTTAGTGAGACAATTTTTTGTCCCTACGTCCAAATATTTCTAGATGTTTGTAATGGATTGGCCTGGTTGTAGTAAAAACTAAATATTCTTTTTTTTTTGTTAAACCGACATGTCCAACAATTGGGGAAACAGGGGAGGAGTGTAATTAACTTGTACACGCAGCAAAGTAGGACATACATTGTATGCTATAATATAATAATAATACTGACAGACAACAACTTTTGAATTTCTCTCAGACCACAACAAAATATTTTTAGTACCGCTATCCATATTACCATTCTTTCCATTTTATATAAACATTGGACTCTGCTTTTGCTACTGTTGTTATTCTAAGTAAAAGCAACCACAACAGGAATGACTTTTTTATCCTTATTATTAGACGTTTATCAGAATAGCTCTGCAGGATTGGATTGAGACAGAAGGAGGGGGAGGGGATGAAAGAGAGAGAAAGACAGACAGAGAGCACGGCTTCACAGGAAATCTCAACATTTCTTTCTCTGTATCTATCTTTCTCCCTCGTCGTCATTTATTCCTTCCCTTTCCCTTCGACAACATCTTTCTCAATAGAGTATTGATCCGGAGTAAAAATCGTGTGTAGGTGTGTTTTTTTTTGTCCTCCTATGTCTGTTTATATGGAAATGTCTATTGTATGTATTTTTTTTGTAGGTTAGGTAATGTTTCAATTTTTTCGGTTATTATTATTATTTTATGCGTGTGTGTGTGTATGCATCTCTAGTATAAGGAGAGGGGGAAGCATTTCTACGAAATATAACAATAATAATAATAATAAGTTTACATTGTTCATGTATGCGCGTCACTTTTTTTTGTATCAAGCACCACCTGAGTTGTAGTTCTGTTTGCCTACTTGATATTTATTATATGGACTAGAAAGAGAGAAATACACGGTTTCATTCTGACGAATAGATTTTTATTTTTTTCTGATTTGATTTTGATATGTACGAACTACTCCTACACAACAAAACACACACACAAAAATAATAATAATAATAACAAACAACACACTTTACAATGTACATTCACAAAATTCTACTATTAATATTAATGGTAATAATAATGACAATAATAATAAGCAGCATGAGAGAGAGAGAGAGAGAAAGAGAGAAAGATGAGTTGTTTCTCGTGTGTGTGTGTATATATGCATATATTTTTTATCTTCCACACAATTATAATTGTTTTCTCAGTGAAAAATTTTCTTTTTTTCGTTTTTGTAACGGTAAATATTGTAACAGCTTCAAGGCAAGGTTGTATTTTTTTGTCAGTTTTTTTTCTTCTTCTTCTTCTGTTTTAACATAATTGTAATATTATTTTAATAGTGAATTAGATACTCATATATAGAAACAGCACTGGTGTGTCTAATAGTTAGTTAGTTTCCTAAATTTTTAAGTAAGTTTTAGTTTGTAAGAAAAAAGCACACTTTTGATGTAGTTCTCTAATACTCCTATAAAGATTAAGTGTAATATTTTTCTTATATAAACCTTACTTGTTAATAATGCATGGTGTGTGTTTTATGTACGATTTTTTTTTACAATTAGGCAACAACAACAACAACAACGACAAAATAAACGTGAAACAAGTGTGTATGTATCATCATCATCATATCAGTCAACAACAATATTATAACAGCGCGCAAAAAAATAAGTAGTAGTTTTATATTTTCTTCATGATTCGGGTTTCACGACGTCGCCACGTCGTCCGCGTGTAATTATCTTATACAGTTTTTTTTGTAGTCAAAAGCAGTAAATAATCAATTGTGTGTATGTGGTTTTGTATGTAAAACAGTTAGCCAGAACTGTGTTACAGTTTGAGGTTTCCCCTAGAATTTTTTTTTATATATTACAACAACGCCGTTTGTTTTCCCAGTGAGATAGCTCAAACTGAACGGTTCCTTTCTCTAAATAGTGATATTGATAATAATGATGATAATAATAATGATAATTAATGCACCAGATAGTTGCAAAGGACAAAAATTAGCTAAACTTACTACTTACTTATCTGTTTCCCTTTTTTTTGTAATAACAACTTCATCATGTCGTCGGCTTTCTCTTAATATTTATAAATTGTTCCTAAAAAGACGATAGTAAATTTTGTTTGATTCATCATCAAGGTACAGCTAGCAACCTTCTTAAAAAATGTAGTACATTTTGCTGCTTTTACCTTCCATGCTTCATCCTTTCTTCTAATAATTATTATTTCACCCAGTAATACTTTTTTTTCAATTCAATCAATTGTCACGAAAAAAACGGGAGAAAATATATTTATATAGCTATATAGAGAACATTGCTATCCGAAACGGAGAGAAAGTTGTGAAAAATTTGTAAAACTTTTTTCTAAAGAAAAACAAGTTGCGAGGCTGACTCATATTTTTTTCCAGCATTGTATAAGCAAGCAAGCACGAAAGTCAAGTAGTAAAAGACGCGTGTGTATATGCATATATGTATATTCTTTTATGGACATTTCCTGGAATATTTTCTTTTAAATTGAAAGAAAATTATAATATAATATGCCAAAAGTCTACCTACATACAACCTCCTTTTCAAAATTACTATGGCTTGTGTTTGTGTAGAAAGCGAACAAAAGACACCCAAGTTTTTAAAGCCATTTGTTAGCCTACCACCACCACCGCAAAAAGGGAAAATAGAAAAAAATCAATGTTTTTCTTTTCACATTTTGTTGTCCTATTCAATGAAACACACAAATGAACAGTAAGAAAGAATAATAGTGTGTAGTAGTCACTTGTCCACACCACTCACTACCACACACACATGTCAAACCAGTTCAATTTTACAGGCATGCAATAACTAATATTGCAATTCAAAAAATAAGACGTAGTAATAGTCCATAAACTATGTATTGCCTGTTAATAATGGAAAAATGAAAAAAAAATATATATACAAAAGCCCAGGTTTGTTTCTCTGCTGCATATTATGCTACTACCTAGTTGGCCTTTTCACTGTGTGACTGACTGTCATACTTACAAACAACACACCACGAGGTTGGCTCTGTGTGATGTTGTTAGGCTGTAGTTATAACTTGCAAAGAGTTGGGTCGCTTTTTTGCACTAAAAACTTTCTCCACCCATTTAAGCACATGTGTGTGTGTGAGTAGATATAATATTGTAAGCACGACATAAATGATGACAGCCGTGTACTTTATAATATTCTGCTGTTATACTTTTCCATCTTCTCCTCCCACTACTCCTATTTTTGCATCATGATATCCTCATCACACGTCATCATGCCCCTGTTATTATATTATGAAAAAAACTAAATATTTTCCTTTTTGCTAATAAGCAAACTTCATATTTTTCCAGACTGTCCACATAAAAAAATAACACATTATCTAAACACTTGACTTTTTTTCGGGTTTGCTTGCTTAATAGGCATAGTATTTATTTTTATGAAAAATACATATATTTTTTCCGGTTTAAAATTTTGTCTACTTGTCTATTTTAACTAATATGAGAGCTTTACCAAATTAATTAGTAATCATATAATAATGAGGAAGAAGAATACTCATCTTTTCAGGCTGTAAATGTTGCAATCTTAAAAGATTTTGTTTTTCTTAATACATTTTGCGGAGGTAGGTAAGTCGTTGGGCGTAATATTTATTTACTATTTTTCTCTGGTAAAAAATTTCGTTGACTTGTTTTGTGTCTGAAAATATTTACTTTTTTATATAAGTGTTTTCCTGACGCTGCCTTTTTTTTGCAAACATACAACATATACCATTTTTTTGAAAGATTATAGTCAAAAGAGATTAAACAGCAACATTTAATATTTGTTTAATATGTCTCTCTGATGCTATTATTAGAATAAACCGGAAAAAAAAGTTTATGCAGTAGAGAATATTATATATATGGGGATTATAATAATAAATTGTGAAGCTATAAGTAGGATTTGAAAAATTTTCTCTGTGGCTTTTCCCTGGTAAAAAACCCTTTCGTTCCGTAAGAAGATTTCTTTTCTGTAAAGTGCAGCAGGTATTATTGTTGTTGTTGTTATTTTTAATGATCTATGTACATTTTGTACACATTTTTTTTATCTCTACGAAGTGATGATTAAACCAAAAAATTAAAAGAATAATGTTTTGCTCACCATCATCATCCAACCAACATAAATATATTCTTTTTACACGACGGTTTTCACTAATCAACTGCATTTTTATAGTTTTTCTGCTGTTGCATTCAAGTGTCCTTGTACTTTTTTTTCTTTTTTCTACACACAAGATATATTTATAGAGATGATGAGAATCCTATACTATTATAGTCATATATCCTAACTAACAGAGATTATCATTTTAGTACACCTCTTACACACGTAGTAATAATTTTTTAATTCCTCATCTTATAAATACCATTAACCTTCTTCTTCTCCTTCTGCTTATCTGGAAATAATGTACACACAAAAAAGCATTGTATTCACACAGTTTTGTCATGGCTAATGTATATACCTCCTTATCATCCCTATTCATCTTAATTTATTATAGTGCCAATATAATAGCATGTAGTTAGCATAGGCATTTATACACACGTCTCTCTCTAGAAAAAATCTACAAACTTTAAATATTATTTTTGCGTACGTAAAATTTTAAGTTGCGATTCGCATCATTTTTTTATATAGAAAAAACCCCGCCGTTGGTTTTTGTTGTCATTATCGTCGTCTATTATGTATAGGAATAAATTGTAATGATTTTTCTACCTACTAATTGTTCTTGTAATTTTTTTTATCTCTCTATTCTATTTACCGCTTTCCCTCAGTAAATGTTGTGGTTTTGTTTTTGTAGTAGTCACAAGAAGTAATACCGTATTGGAAATAAGCCTAATTTTTTTTCTTATACCATTTAACTAATTAATTACTATATATAGAGTCATTATCATCATCAGAACAAGTCCTGTCGTATGTATGTATATATGGATGTATGCATTGTACGTAGAGATATATATATATATAAACAGTAGTAGTAGTTGTTGTTGTAGTAATAATAGAAGTAACTAACAAATTGTAGTAGTATTTATAACAATAATTAATTGTGTAGTAGTAGCAGTAGTAGTTGGTATAGTAATACATTGTATTACTACATAGTTTTTTTAAAATGTTATACGTATTTTCTCCTAAAAGTACAGTAATAAAAAGGTGAAGATCACTGTGAATCTCAAAGGCGTGCTCTCATCACAGTCGTTGTAGTTTGGAACAGAGCGAACACGCCAGTTGACTTCCCAGTGTTTTGATTTTTTTCAGCGTTTTTATTTTCTCTCTATTTGTAAAAAAGTAGTTGTAGTTGTAGTAGTAGAAGTAGTATCCTGTGTAGTATGATTCATCTCTCTCTACCTTTCCTTTTTTCCATATTATATTTTTTCGTGAAAAAAATGCCAATGTGATTTCCTTTCTCAGGCAAAAAGAAACAAAAAAATATTGTTTTTTTTCTTCTCTAGTTTCCCTAATATGCTCACTACACATTTGTATAACAATCTACTATATATATATATGTATGTATTTAATGGAATATAAATAACAACAATGGAATTCCGTTTCTTTCTGTTGTGTGTGTGGTTGCTAGTAAGGAAGCAGAAAAGTGGAACGTCAAAAAAATGGTTTTTCCTTTTCTTTTTTCTCCTTCCTTACTGCATGACTAAAAAATCATTCCTTTGGAATACATATAATATAAAGTGTAGTTGCATAGCATTGTTTTTAAAGGTTTTTCCAGTTGCTTAGTACTTAGTATTACAAAATGACTGACTGGAATAAAATGGCTGACTAAACAAATTGACTTAGTATGTGTAACTGGTATATATTTATATTTGGTAATTATTTTTGTAAAGAAACTAATTATCTGACTTGGTGAATTGCACAATTTAGCTGTAATAATGATAATAATAATAATAATAATCATAATTTAGAAGTAGACTTTTCTTTGTCGTCGTTTTTTTCTATCAGTTGGATATTCTCTAGTAAGTCATCATCATTGTCCAACCAAATCTAGTAGAGATGTAGATCCAACCACGTTTTTAATTGGATATATTTATCTAGTCATATTTTTAAATAGCAATATAGCCAATATATTTAATGCTGCTCTAAATGTCCGTCGTCGTTGTTTGTAGTAGTAGATGTACAGATTATTATAAAATACTGTGTGTATCTCTCACATCGTCATCATCAAATAACAACGCGACTGCTGGACTGGACGACCATATTAGTTATAATAAATAGGTTTAACAACTGCTCTTGCTAAATTAAATCATCAATTAACACCGAGAGACCAGACTGTCATTGTTTTGTAGTATTGTATTTTTAAAAAATTCTTAGCGTCCGTGTTGATGAATCAAGTCAAGCAGATACTAATTTAGGTAGGTATAATAATAATTCATACGACGTTTTCAAAAAAATTACTTTTTTTCCTGTGTGCCTATTTTCCTAACACACCATCCTCGCATAATAATATATTCTCGTCGGTATATCAATATATATATATTTCTATAAATATTTTTATATTATTTCTTTACTAATTATCCTTATATTTTAAATGGGGCCACCTGTTTCCCTGTTGTTGTCAAAAGTATCATAATAATAATAGGTATTATTTAAATATATAACAATAATACACACTGTCATCGTTAGTGCATATAATTTTATACCATAATAATATATATATGTATGTAGATAGATTTCATGGTAAATTGTACCATCTATAATAATCATAAGAATAATAAAGCTTGTAACAAAAATGAGACGATTTTTTAGATAGTACTCATATACCAATAAATAATATTTATGTATAATAATATATAGTCTATAGACACATCATCGTCATTTCTATCAAAGATATTTTTTACACGTTGTCATCAAAATGTGGAATTTCTTGGTAAGGGGATAGCAATATATTTTGTTGCCACAGAATCGTTTTTCCTGAAGGTTCAATTCTTTTTTTTATACTTGTCTCTCATAAATATGTATTTTGTTCAATATTTTTTTACTATCATTTTCAATGTCCTCACATTGTAAACTTTGTTATCAATCCGTCTTATCGTCCAAAAAAGTGTATATACCTCTCTTCTTTTTTTCATCTCTTTCAACAACATTCAACATGAACGTCTTGTTCACTGATTTGTCTTATGCATTCGCAAGAAAATATAAAATCAAACACTTGTCTCTCAAAACGTCAATTTTTTGTAGAACATTATTTTTTTTCTGTTATAAATCTTATCTCCACTCTCTTCTTTTTTTGGCAAGAATAACAACAAGCAAGATAATATATAGTAGTAGTGTAGTAGAGTCTGCCGACGGAATAGAATTTCTTTTTTTTTACGGGGATCTTTACGTTGCAAAAATCACAGCTTTCTTTTTCTTATATTTTATCCCTTGACTTCCCAAAACACGTTTTCTCCCTTTTGCTTGTGTGCTGCAGTCTTTTTCTTCCAAAATACTTTTTTTCCCTTTAAAGATACTTTTTTTTAATAAATACATGTAAAGGTTGTGTGAGTTGCTCCTCGGTTTTCGTCTTGCTCGGCGTTCGTTCACGACGTTGGGGTGAGTGAAAAAGAGACACGGATTGATTGACTAACCTTTTCACGCACAGGAAGGTATACCAATGACGGAACAAAGTAGCCACTCTGGTTACTACTCTCCTCCTCTGAAGACGTGAGTAGGAAGCCTTGCATCATAAACTCGCCATCGCCAATTGTTCCATCTTGGGGTACTCCGCGTCCTTCCGGTAGGTTGCCCGCTTTCCAGATCCCCACACCCCCACAAGATTTTCCAAGCGCAGAGGCTGTTGCTGCTGCTGCTGCTGTTGTTGATGTGGTTGTCAAAGAGGATGACGGAATCCCTCCAGATGAACCTTGTCCTTCAGCCTCAATGAATGACGACACGTTTTCCTCTTCAGTCCCCTACAAAAATCCAGAGAAAAAAACACATCCAACTGGTCAAATGACGCGTATATCTTTTCATGTAACAGAATTATATATCAGCTTTGTATATCTTTTACATGAGAGATTTACAAAACGTGGAACAAATTTTCCCTTTACAATTCTCTACATCTTCTTCATCTCATCTCTTTCGTCACTGTAACAAGTTTATTCAGTGAATACGAAAACCTAAGCATGCCATCCAAGAGAGAGCCATGATATTATTATTATGGACATTTTATACCGTACACACATAATATTGACTACCAAATGCATTCTTCTTGTTACACGGAGAGAAGAGAGGCCATGCTTTTCTCTCTTCTTTCTTTCGTCCCCTCACTTCATTTCCATTGTTTGTCTGCTGACTAACTGACGGATGAGTGAAACCTTTAGAATGACCAAAAAAGATGAAAAATTCGGAACCATCTCAGAGAGTCGGAGAGAGTGAGGGAGTCTAAAGCCAGTAGAGAGGAGAAGAGAGAGCGGTGAGTAGTTCAATCTATCTCAATCCAAACATTCTCCTCATATGCATACGTCTCAAAGCACTTCACGTCATTTGTACTCTCAAAGCTTCTCTCCTCGGCGTACGTCAAACATTCTCTCTATTTATCTCTCTCCCCGTGTATACTGTATCCATCTCTATTATGTTGTGTATATGTGTGTCTGATAGCAGTGTTGAGAGGGAAAGAGTGGAGAAACGAGGAGGAGGAGAAGGAGGAATAAAATATAAAACACTTGCTTACATGCTTATAATGTGCACATTCATGTTTCGATATGGTGGTTATATAGTAGTGGAGGTAGTAGTAGGCATGATACTTAAATGAAATGAATGGATAATATAACGAAGAATTTGTACTTATGTGCAAAGGTTTATATAGATAGATATAGATATAAATAGAAGAGAGAGAGAGAGAGAGAGAGACAGGCATTATGACTCACATTTTCACATTTTAGGAAAGCATTTCAATTTTGTATTAGACGGGGAATTGGTATTTTCCTCATGCATCATATTTTACGACGAGATACATGCTTGCCTGACTGACTGAGAGAGAGTTTTATTTTTTTTACTTCGGAACTGTATCAGAGAAAGAGAGAGGCAGTTTTAGCGTTGCTATTGGTGTGGTATAGTACATATCAGGAGAAAATGAAACAAATTATAATGGAAAAATTTCGCAATTTTGAGGTAAATGCAAAAAGGAAAATAATGTATATGAATGTTAAAGGGATGATTTTACGGATATTGGAAATTTTATGATCTTTACAAGTCTGCATGCTGCTGATGAACACACAGTACTTCTGCCAAAACTAAAACATAGACATACACACACATGGAGGCAGACAGATACACATTATCTGTCTGAAAACGAACTATTCTCTACTCTTTCCAGAAAATTCTCGTCCGTTTATATCTGTCGGACCATATCAAGCAATATTGTAAAGCTGGGAGAAAGAGAGAGAGAGGTGAAACTGTAAACAAGTCCAATTTATTTCTTTACATAATAAAATGCTTCCCCTCCTCTTCCTCCTCCTCCATCTACTCCTCCACACAGACACACACACAAAAACAGCGATAGCTTTTCTCTCTCCATAATCCTCTCATGTCTATTCCTTATACTTCATTTGCATTAATTGCAAAAAATATTATTTCCTTCGTATTATACCAGTGCCACTCTCCCATTCTCTTTCCTGCAGCAGCAGCATGCATGCCCATTTAAATTCATAAAATTCAACACATTATCAGATCAGCAATAATCTTCTCGCGTATGTGAGCACACACAATGTGTATTTATTTATACTACCCACTAAAAATTCTTTGTTCTATTTCATCTACATAGGCATATAATATATTCGCATGCATACAAATATTCACCTCAAAATTCACCTCTCCGTTTTTTCCAACAACGTTCATCATCACCACGACCGAACGCTACGACGAGGAGTAATGATGATAAAAACAAAAAGCTCCCTTTTTTGATAAAATGTGGACCAATCGCCCACCACCGCCACCTCCAGCTCAAATTAGTTCTTGCCTCCAACTAAAAAGGAGGTTTTTGAACCTTTTTTCCTGATATGATACGAAACTCTATTAGAATGGGCTTATTGACACCTGGTCCACGTGTCATATCCAGCACCTATCTAATATTCCCCTATTATAGCTACCTACTCGCACAAATATCTATATAATTTTATTCTTTTACTCTGATCGCCTCTTACGTTATCCTTTCCCCTGTCTGCATACATATTACAGATATATGTATATGCGTGCCATTATACCATCACGGCATACATTCACTCATAAACCGACGGACTGTTTACTTTCTCCTCAAAAGGAAAATTCTCGTATTTCCATAAGCTTTCATGCCACACGTATGTATATATGCTTTCTTCGATTTATTATACTCTGTTTATATAGTTTTATTTATATATCTTTCTGCCACACAGGATGGGATGATGATGATGATGTAATAGGGAAAACGACGGTGGTGATTGTGATATATGTACATGCTTGAGAACTGCACTGCTGCTGCTGCTGCTTTTACGTGTTGTGTGTGCGTCGTTGTTGCCGCCATCATTCAATTACCTATTCCCTTTTCTGCGCGAAGACATTGTAATTTAATATAAGTAATTGTTATCAACAGCGCTTTGCTTTCCAAGCCTGCCTGCTCTCTGAGTAAACAGTAGAGAGAAGCGTTCACTAAAATAATTTTACTGGCTCTCTCGTGTGACCATATAACTTAGTCTATAGCCGAGATTGATTTTATTTTAGCACAGGGGAAAAAGAAAGGGAAATTACACACGGTGAAGTTTTCACACTGCAGATGATTTACTTAGGAGTAGTGTCAGTTTGGAATCTGAATTAGATTCGAGGGCACCATTAAAAAGGACGTTATAAAGGTGTTTAATATGTTTAATCACTATTTTTATGTGTTTTAAAAGAAAATTTGGTGGAGCATTTGAAAATTTTAGGAAAAGTATATCATAGTGATGTTTACTGCGCAGTAGTATTAGTGATATCAAGATGCCCCTATAATTTGACTGGCCATAAACCTCGATTTTACTTGATGCCTACAATTATTTCCCTCGACTTTGCTGCTATTCGGTGGAAAGCGGTGAGTAAAATAGTGGAGAAACGAATATAATTACGGCGAGGATAATATTATGGGTATGGAAATGCCTATATAATTTGGTTGTGTAAAAGAGCAACGTAACGTTTTAAGATTTGTGGAGACGAGACTAGCCGGAGTTAGAGTAGTCACGTTGTTGAGTAACACCGTATGTAACATTGAGCGAGAAGCGTCCATGAATTAATTTACAGAGCATGTTTTATAACCAACTCTCTTCGCTGGTCATTAAAGAAAGATTTAACGAGTTTTTACTCCGTTTTGAGTAGCAGTAAGGCTATTCCAACAACAATTACCTATGAATAAAAGCATACATTCTGTCTCTCCTGCTACGAAAATACCTCTACAGATAGATTCTCTACCCAAAATCCATGATTTAAGTTTGCATTGTCTCCCATCAAGATTTCCATTTGATATTTATTCCATTATTATTATTACACAACAATTGTCTATCTATCCTTCCTTACTTAGTCATATAGTTTATGTATGCAGCACGTCTTCCTCTATAACAGCCATAATAACATGTCATTTTAACAGGCTAATATACTCTCTGGTTAAATATTCGTCATCTAGCTAGATACAATAGAATATGAAGTCGTTCGTCTTCCAACAACAGCAGCATTCAATGCGACTACACTTTGCCACCAAAATTAGTTTTCTTCTGCTTTTCTCTCCTCTGCTCCACGTCAACCACAACAACAAAAGCTAAGGTATCTTTCTCTCTCTCTCTTCCTTTTCTCATCTTATTGCATAATAGGTAATATTATAATAATATGTTCTTTTTTACCTACATACTTAATAGCCCGCACGTGTATGAATCCAAAGAGAGTACTAGTAATAATAATAATAGGATATATTCCTAGAGGCATATATGTTTATGCTCCATGCGTAGGCATAATAGACGCGAGTTGGGAAGGAGTGTGTTACATAAATGTTTTTGTGCTAAAATGGGATTATAATATTACAGCAATGTAACCAGTTTTAGTTGCTCCCTTGGAGAAAATCCCAGAGATATACATTATGATATACTTTTAGATGATACTTTCTTAGCAGCATGTTGTGTAAAAGATGTTGCCAATAGGAGCTTACATGGTATACCAGTTGTAGTGGTAATAATAATAATAACAACAGCACATAGATGTTCGAGGCTGATGCTCTTTTTCAGCGAGAGAGAGAGAGATACACTTTGTCTCTCTCAAGGGTGTTGTTCACTTGTTCTGCTAAAGCTTATTTTACATTTTAATGGGTAACTCTATATTGTCCAATTAGCAAGATAAATAGAGTGTTAAAGTATTTTATGGCTGGACATGCAAGTGCTCTACTCTCCTTTCTCTCTCTGTCTTTCATTCTTACAGCTCTTCTCTCTCCTTCTCACTCTCCTTTTTGTTGCTGCTGCTGACACTCTTGTGGCGCTTTCCATTCCTCTCGTCTTTTTTTTCTCTTTCTCCCTCATTCCTCTTCTTTTCCTCTACCGCGCTCTCGATGATGTTGTGGAAGTATTTTTTTCTGGTACACATACAGAAATAAAGCAAACACATATACACACACGGAGAGAGTAAACCAGCGTTTGCTTTTACCAAATGAAGTAAGAGAACTGTACACATACATTCATAGCGCAACAAACAAGAGCACCAGCAGCAGCATCATCATCCTCCTCTGAAAGGAGAAAAAAAATGTATGAAAAAAACAAGCTACAAGCATGCATGGTTGCAACCAGAGAAAAACATGAAGGGAGAAAGAGAAGAGAGCGAAAAGTGAGAAAGTATGTTTTCATGTGTGTGTGTATTTTCTGTGTGAATGAATGTATCTCTGAGGGCAATTCAATTGCATGCAGCCTTTTCTCCTGATATCACACCACACACACACACACTCACTACACAATGCCATTACATAGCCATTAAAAGAGTGAAAGTTCAACGTGCTGCTATGCATGTAAGTATGTATTTTATAGGGAAGTTATAATGGAGACTCCCACCACCACCACTATATGTACAGTGATAGTACATACAATCATCAACAGCATCAGTAGCAGTAGTTGTAATGGTAATAGTAGCAGTGGTGAACATACCATAATAGGAAAACGAGCACATAAAAAAGTCAGTACATCTTCTTTTCTCCTTTTTTCTTCTTCTCGCTCTCTACCACCACCAGTATCATGTAATATGTTCACACCAGTCGTCACGTAACTATGTACATAGAAAACATGCACACGCTCCTGCGGCTGGTCTAAGCTTAAATGATGGTTCGCCGCTTGTCTCACTTCTTTTGGTTGAATGAATGGTGGTGGTAGATGGGTTGGTAGTGGTGATGTTCACTCAACTAGTCGAGGAGAGTGAGTGATTTGAACAAAGATGATGATAATGATGAGGGTCTCACTCAACAAACAGGGAATTTTATTTCTATGCAGCTGCCGTTTTAAAATGTATATTTTACCTTTTCCCTGGTTTTGACTAAAAGGTAAATTTATTACGGCACTGATTTTTTTATCTGGTTTTTTGTGGAATCTGTTGTTTTGAAAGGAAAAGTATGTATGAAAGGTTGAATGGTAACATACAAGATATATGTACATGGTTATGCTCCTTATTATTGTTATGATCCCAATCTATTCTCTTCTTCCCCGTATCATCTTCTTGTAGTGACCGTATTGGATTCTATTAAGTGGTTTGTATGCATTTATGTGTGATGGACGATGCCCTTAAATCTGTTAAGGTGGCTACTCTGGCAAGTGGCTTTAGAGTTTAAGGTTATGTGTACTATTTTTATGTTTATTTTCTTTGATAGAACTTTATTGTATATTAAATTCCAGTATAAAATTGTCTATGCACGGTAGAGACGTTTTGATGGTAAGAATATATGCAAAATATTTTCAATTGATGAGATTTAGAAAATAAAAAAATAATTTAATGTTGACTTACATGCGCGGTTGATCCTGGACGGAGAATGGAATGTTGTAGTTTGGAATGGACCATGAGACTGGTGTAAGTGGAACAAGTAAACTTGCATTTTCGACATCGAAAATTCTTTTTGTGTCGACTGGAGTGAGGATGATGATGCTGCTCACCCATCATGTCACGTCTCTTAATGGCTGTGGAGATAACCTTGAAAACCACCCGTTTTCCTTTATGTTCTTGTCTAATGTGAGAAATGCAGGCGTCCCTGTTTTTGAACCGAGCGTGACAACTGGTGCACCGAAAATGGGAGATTTTTGACATTTTTTTGGGGGTAACCCCGTCACACGGAGAATCCCTATTGTCTTCCTCATCGTCACCGTCAATATGATCATCATGATGTGATAGTTTTCTTTTCCTCGTTGTCAAATCAGCAGCCCCGTTTTCATCTTCTTCGTCGTCGTCATGTTCTGACTTGTCAGTTTTTTCATCGTCCTCATGTTGCGCTGCCCGACTCATGTTCTGTGCTTTGGATGAACTTAAAGCCAGATACAAGCTGCTATTAGCAGCAGAACTGCCTCCATTCAGAAGCGGTAGTCCAGAGAGTAGTCCACCTCCACCCCCTCCAATGTCCCCTCCAGTGGGATCATTCTCTGACGGATTGAGAAGTGCATACTGACAGGAGGAGGATGCAGCGGCTGCCGCTGCTGCTGCAGCCGCAGTTGGTGTGAAAAATGGAGCAAGCACACCGGACATTTGATGGCCTATGAGATGTTGTTGAAATGCGTCTGGTTGTTGAAATGTATGGAAGCACATTGGACATTGGAAAGGACATTTGGCATCTGAAGTGGTGTTGGTATTTACCTGATTTTGATTTGTAACCGAGTTGGCCAAGCCTGTATGTGTCCTTTCGTGTGCATACAGGTATACCAAAAGTGAGGTAGTGAATGGACAATAGGAGCACCGGTACAACTTATTAGTGCCTCCTTCCATTTTCTGGAAGAGCATTGTCAGCGGGTCTAGCACAAGACCTGGAGACCCTTCAGGAAAGTTGGAGGCTAGAGAATCTCCTAGTACTCCACCATGTCCACCACTGCTGCCCAACTGAGTCCCGTGCTCTTTTATCAAGTGAGATCTCATCACTTCCGCGTCTCCACTGGAAAAACCGCAAAGTGCACATTTATTTCCGTCTTTGCTGGAGCATTGTTTTGTGTTATTGTTGTTGCTGCTACCACTGCTGTTTCCTTTCCCAGAGCTACTTCCTCCACCGCCGCCGCTACCGCCTCCAGAACTCTTGGAGCTGGATCCGTTACCATTCCCTTTGGACATTTTTGGCGAGCGTCGTTGCAAATTTAATGATTTTTCAATAGCCTTCCATTTCTCTCTTCCCTCTTGACCATGATCTGATTGTAAATGGCTCTTGAGCCACTTTGAACTTCGGAACCTTCTTCCACAAAGCGGACACACTTCGGAAAAGTGATTAAAGTATCGCTCATTCTGTTCTTTTGGCAGGAGGGATGGTGACATGTCCCCTTGTCCAAGTGGTGACCCTGCGTCTGTGGGAGGTCCACTGCTTAAATTCATTATTGGCGGTGTGACAATAGGGAAGTTTACCATGGTCTGGGGAGCTGGTCCGGGTGTTGATGGATTTGGAGGTGAAGGGCTCAAAGATGGACTTGGTCGCTTTACCCCACCACTTGCTAGACTTGCAGCACTGCTTGCCTCTGTTTTAATCGGATTTCCACTCCCAGCACTTCCCTTGGGGCCTGGAGTTAAAAATGTAGGACTGCTCATGATGTTCATGGCGGAGTCAGCGACACTGCCATCCATTCTATCCTTTTGACTGTTGGTGGAACCACCACCACTGCTTCCACTCACTGACCCTGTCTCATTCATCTTTTTCGATGCATTGCTACCACTAGTAATCTCACCTAGTAAAGGGGATTCAATTTTCACTCGCACCGCTTGTCCAGACTCTGGAAGACAACCGGGAGCTCCTACTGCACTGGAAGCATGGTAATGCTGAATGTGTTGCTGGAGAAAGTAGCTGGAGTAGAATTCTTTGGAGCAGATCGGGCACACCAACGAAGCTGATCCAAGTGGAGCTTGTCCAGCAAACTGGGCTGCTGCTGCTGCTGATGTCGGTGATGTGCTGACGTTTGCCAGTGGAGGACTCCAAGCAACTGCAGACGTGGATACCCGGTTTAGTTCCATAATCATAGTTTGAAGACGACGCAAGTCGTCAGAATCAGACGTCGCTTCTCCTCTGCTCTCATTTTCCACATTAGCCGACGATTTTTTGGCTGAGTCGGACTTTGCCTCGGCTTCAGCGTCAGAGTCAAAACCTTGATCTGTGTCACCCTCATTCTCTTCTCTTCCGTTTGAGGATTTTCCTCCAGCGCCAGCAGCCTGTGTGAAAATTGAAGCTGCCTCGGACATGAGTTTACTTGTCAGAGGATCAGATGACTCTTGTTCCGACTCCGGGTGGAAGTAAGACTTATGCATGCGGAGTAGGTAGATGGTTTGGAAGGAACGATTGCAAATATTACACTCGTAGTCCATTTCCGTGGTATTCTCATTGCTGTCAAGAACTGCCGACTCGTTGGCTTGATCGTCAAATGCGGTGGGAGGAATTGGTTGGAAGGAGAGAAGAAAGGGTGGGAATGCCGACTGCAGCAAAAGTCTATGCTTTTTGATAATATGACTTCGGAGAAGTTGCTGGCTTGGAAATTCACGGAAACAAAACTGACAGGTATTCTCCGCATTGTTCACAACCACGCCCGATCCCAGTTGTTGCGGCTTCAATTCCAAGGAAGACAGTTTGAAAGATGATGAATTCTCGCCAAGATTTTCGGGACTTCGCAATCTTGCATTCTCTACATCACCACGGCCGCCACCACTAGCAGCCAACATCAACTCGGACTGGAAGCTATTTAAAGAGTTTGGAGGAGCATTTGACTCATCCGAGTGTCCCATGTCGGCATCATCTCTTTGTCCACTTTCCCCATGACCAACTCCACCACTTTCCTCCAAATGCTTTGTTACCAAGTCTAATCCCAAGGTCTCCAAGCCGATTTCACGGAGTGTTGCAAGTCCTGGCATAGATCCCTCCTCGGATGATCTTTTAACTCCTTCACTCATCCCGTTTGTGAATCCTTGGCGAGATGAGGAAGATGATTTACTACCGCCGTTTCCAACATTTGATTTTCCACTAGTTTCGGGTGGAATTGGAATACCGTGGATTTTTGCCTTGTGTCTTTTGAGGAAGTACTTGTTACAAAACTCCTTCTGACAGAGTTCGCAAAAGGATTCCCGTTGATGTTGAGAACTGCTGCTATTACTGCCACTGCTTCCGTTTTTATCTCCAGTTCCACCGGTGGAAAACGCAGAGGTGAATGAGGATTCCGCTGTGGCTGTGGCAGAACTACTGCCAGTTTTTAGCAAAGCTGCAGCGGCAGCAGCCGCCGCAGATGAGGTCGTACAAGCCGACGAGGATGAAGCCGTTGTTGTGGTTGCCGTTTGTTGTTGCTGAGGTACACACTGAGAGAGTGGATTAGTGACTGCTGAAGAAGAACTGGTTGCATGAGCCGCTGTTAGATTGAGGAATGATGAGGACGACGGAGATGAGGATATTGCTGCGGCAAGTATTTGATTGGAAGCTAGAGAGGCGGATGATGGAAGTTCCGAGTAGACGCCGTGTTTGTTGGCTTTGTGTGTTTTGAGAAAGTACTTGTTGCAAAATTCTTTGTTACACAAGTCACAGTACGCTTCAGGATTAAAGATTCTGTGTGGTGGCATCCCACCCACGGATGTTGATCCCCCACCCTGTCCGTTTTGATTTGACCCTGTAGACGAGGTAGAGTTGGGTGTGCCTGGCGGTGGATTCCCTTGTATGCCAGAGGTGTTCAGGTTTTGTGAGTGTGGCTGTTGTTGTTGGTGATGTTGAAAGTAGTTGCTAACTGGGTTACCAATCCCGGAGGGGAATAACGCGGAGAATGGACTAGAATTAGTGATTGAAAATAATGGAGGAGAAACTTGGCGTGAAATTTGGGGAGAGCTGGATCCTGGAATTATAACACGGGAATGAGGAGATGGTGAACTTTTGGTCCCTTGTCCTGCAGCTTCAGTCTTGTCTGTTTCGATGGAGGAATTACTACCTGACGGCTGTACATTCAGACACGAAGTAAGAACGGATGCTGATGATGATAACAAAGATGATGACGCCTGTGCAGCCAACAGGCTATGATGTTGGCCCCCAGACTCGGAGTCAGGCTCATACTTTCCGGTAAGATTCAGTGGAAGCTGCTGCCGGCTAGACGCATGCAACTGACCCTCCTCGTTATCATCGTCCTCGTCGTCATCAGACTTTTCCTGTTTGAGAGACAAGGTCTTGCTTTTCCCTTCAGGATGGTACAGCTCTCTTTCCGACGACAGGTCACCGGCCTCATCCCCTTCGGAGCCGGTCCCGGCACTCTCAGACAAGAGGGAACCGTGCTCCCTCGCCCCAAGACCGGACATTTCTGTGGCAGGGATACGAACTGGACGTGATTGCTTTCTCCTCTTTTTCCCTTTTGCATCCATGGATCCTCCTCCGCGAAAATCCATGGCTTGGGATTCGGAATCAAAGGACTGCTCAAGTCCATCACGGTGGCATGATGCTGCTGATGCTGACCATGCATTGGGATTATTATCCCCTTGGAGAACACTGCTGTGTTGAAGAATCTCATCATTTCCACTTTCAAAACTACTGTTGCTTTCAACGCGACAAGTTTCCTCGGGTGGAGGATTTTCAGAGTGAATTAGAGTTGGTGTAGCATGGAGCCCGCCTGTTGGCCCGCCATTTAGTGTAGCTGTTGTTGCCATCGCCAGATTGACCACCCTACATTAACTCTGATGGCCCGTGACCCAACTAGAGGTCGAATTGGGTCCAACAAAGAGTTTCGCTAAAAGTGCAAACACAGAAAAAAACACCACAATATTTACACACGTCCCGGCAATTCACCTCATCATTTTCTTCTCTTATGCGCACATTATCATGCAACAAAATCAGAACTACAAGCTCTTTAGAAAAGCATGCAGCACGAAAGTAGAGGTCATCATCATCATGCACTACTACACAACAGCATATTATTATTGGGGCACTGTCATTACAGAAAAAAACCAAAAATGAAAAGGATAATCCTATATAATAATTACTCACTATGCTAATTGGACTGACTTGATCAAAGGGTTTAAGAAATCAACGAATTATATGAACCTAAGTAAAACCCACAAAGGTCAACGTGATCCTTGCCTTGAACATAATCTGTTGTAGAAGCAGTTGTAGTAATTGTTGTTGTAGCAACAGTCCACACCACACAACAATAACGTGTCATTCTGATGCTCAGATAGATGATGCAATCAATTTCAAGTCACTTTTTTATTCTTTTTTGAATCATTTAAACTTTAAAAAATCACACTACAAAATCCTCACAGTCCACATCATAGTAAGTAACAAATTCAGCACAAAAGAACAATGCATTGCAGTTTTTGTATGTAGTAATAGGCCACTATATTATCTCTCTGCTATTCTACCCAAGCACTGGGGCAATCTAAGGCAACTTTTTATAGAAAAAGGCCGAAAAAACAAGTTAACCTTTTTCCCCTTTCAAAATTCACAATTAACACATTATTATTGGCAGAGCAGCAAAGCAACAAGGGAAAACGCACTTGATAATAATCCTACTTTTAAAAAATTTTATCCATTTTAACTGAACAATTAAAACTAATTATGTATAATTTATTGCACACACAAAAAAATGTATAACACACTGGACGACTATTTTTCTATTGCACTCTCTATTATTGTACTCTTCGACTAGTTTGATGAATATCGACAAATAAATGATAAAAAAGTATGTATGTATATATACAATAATAACACGTTATCCGTGATATTCAATCGTATCACCAACTTTTCTCATTTTATGCTCCCGTTATAGAAGAACTGGTAAACACACAAAAAAACAGTATTACAGCAGACTAGAATATAAGGACGACGATAAAGGCGACAAGAACGAAGCAAGATTTTTTTTATACTCCCACTACCACCTCCTCTGTACGTACTACTACAAGAAGGACTAGTAGTGAAAGGAAGAACACAGTGTGACTTTCATCGTTTTTTTTCAGCTAGGTAGTAGTACTCGTAGTAGTAGTAGTAGCACACGAGAGAAAGAGAAAACTAAAAAAAGACTTTTTAAAGAAAGGCGAGTAAGTCTGTGTGTGTGTTGGGGAGAGAGAGAACGAGAGTGAGGAAAAACCTCTGTCTGTCTCTCACTTTCCTCCTGTCTTTCTCCTTTTGCTTTCGAGAAGAAAGAAGAGGGAAGCGGCGGCTGGAGAATGAAAACAGGCAAAAGATTATAGAGTCTGCTTTCTTTTAGCTGCTATCACTTTTATTATCACTCTTGTGCTACTATGTTTTCTTGTTGTTCTTTGTTTTTTCTAAAAAATATTCTTCAGTGGTAGCAATGGAGTAAAAATATCATGAAACATTGGATAACAATAAGGAGCAGCAGAGGTAGCAGTAGTAGTCGTGCTTTTTCCGGGAATTGTATAACAGTAACAGCATAACTTTTTTCTTTAGCTTTTCTTTAAATCTGTAAAAGTGAGTAACTGGGGAAAGGAGAAGAGAGAAAAAAAAGTGTCAGAGAGGAAGAGGAGGAAAAATGAATGTAGAGTTATTTTCTTTTCTATAAAATATTCTCCTTATAACTTCTCCCTCTCTCTCAGTGTTTCTCTCACGACCGTAAGTACTACGACAACGGTGGTGGTGTTCAATAAGAAAACGTGAATCGCATCATGACACTCATACACGCGTATAATGTATAAAAACACACACATACATTGGATATTTTATTCTATATAGAAAACGCTCACATCATGCTTCTTTTTATTGGGAGCAAGATAATGTACAGTATTTTTTCTCCCTATGAAACACATTTCTTATGAAAAAAACTTGCAAGGTTCATCACTCACTCCTGCTGCTGCTTTAGTGTATCAGCTTACATAATATTATTATTAAAAAATATCTATCTATCTACATATACACGTTGCTGCCTTCCACGACCACCGTTCCTTTTTTTTCTTAAAAGAGACTAGTATGTAATAACAAGAGACTTTTTTTCTTCTTAAAAAAGTGAGTTGTGTGGGAGCGAAGAGGAGATATTCTTTTTTTATACTGTATAATATTATTATTATCACCGCACCACATCGGCACTCTTGGACTAGTGAGTGGTACACACACACCAGCGTAACAGCTAGTAGTGGAATGAGAGAAAACCTTTTGTAGGTAACGACTTTGGTGTATAGGTAGTGGCACTGCCATGAGCCAGCCATGAGAGCCAAACAGAACCGAACAATGCATGTACCCACTGCCACCACCGTGCATACTACTCGTTTACTTGCCACCATACCACCACCGTTACCGTTGAAAAACACATGCAGAAGACATGCATAGCATAATACCATCATGGAAATAAAAGGGAGAATACTACGGGAGTTTAGTGGAGAGGAGAGCAGCTGAAAACTCACAATTTTTTGGAAAAAGCCAGGCTGCTCAGAGAAGGCTAGGTTTTTTGGTTGCCGAAGAAGAAAGAGCCGTGGTGGCGGCGGTGGTTGGTTGCCTTTGCTTTTTGCTGCTCTCTCAAAGTCTCCGTTTTTCCTGTGCTTTCGATTGCTTCAGATAATATGCTTTTATGCTTAAATATTGCTGCTGCTGCTGAAGCTCTCTCTACTCTGCTTTATGTGGATGATGATATGATGGTGGTGGTGGTCGTCGTGTGCGACTTGGCTTTGGCTTCACTCACGACGACAGAGTATTATGTAGGTATAGATAGAGAGAGAGTGGTTGTAAGATAGGTAGGTAGGTATACATGTAGTATGCATGCTTTCTCTCTTCACAAATCCCGACTTTTTCCCCAAAAATATTATTCCCTAACCCCTGTGCTTTTGTTATAAATACACGAAGAGAGATGGATATTATGGTACACATACATGCTCCATTCATATACAATCAGAATATATGCAGACCAGGAGCAGCAGCGTGCATGTTTGTATGTGAGTGTGTCTACTAAACTTACATGATGCATATTGTATATACCTAAGCTGATGGAAAATGATGAAAATACTGAAAACCATTATCGGAGCAAAAAGCGAAGAATGCTCATCATAATATGCAGTTATAAAGCGTTCGGCTTGTTATATCCCTAGATAGATAGAGAGGCACATACGCGGACACGAGTTCTTGGTCTTCTTCCTCTTTTGCTCTCGTTTCTAGTAAACCTGGAAATGTATTGTGTGCGTGTACCCATCATCATCATCATCTTCTTCTTGATGGTAGTCGCGGAATTAAGCAATGAAAATCCTGTTTTGCTCAAAAGAGAAAAGAGAGAGAGAGAGCGGAGCTAAAAACGTAAAATTTCCACACACACATTCTCCGACGAAAACAATTTTTAGAGAAAAATCGGGAAGAATGGTAATATTATTATGAGATTGTTCGTTTCCCTATAAAGTTACATTATTAAGTATATATGAATGAGCCACACTACTACCACCACTCCAGCACGGCTACTATTTACTATCTTTGTATTTATTACTTTTTGTAGAAAAACTCATTCATCAGCCGCCGCCACCACTGCTACTTCTGCACGGTTCATCATTCATTCTAGTTATTGTGCATCTTTTCCCTTTTTTCATCCTTCTGCTCACATTTAATCCAAAACTTTTATTGATTCTCAAAAATATATTATAGTTATAATCATCATGCACGATCATGATGGCCGTGACTGTTTCTTTTCTGCTGACATTCTCGTCGATATGATTGTTTTTGAGATTTTATTTCTCTAGCCGTTCCTACCTCGAAAGAGATAGCAGTAAAATATAATATTTATGTTGTAGCTCAGCTACGATTGCATACATGACAGGGTTCGTTGCCATAATTTGTCATCACAGTTATAATATTATTACATTGCACTACTTGTTATTATGCATTAGATTTTTTGAGACAAAAGCCACCTTTTCACGTTTATTTTATATTCTGTGAACTTACTCTAATGATAATAGTAATAAATTTGGTGATAATTATAACGCTATGCTGCTGGCTGATGAACACATTTTTTAGAAAGAATGTAGTCATTGTTCTCTGGTCGTGTCGACGACGATGAGAGGGTTTCATTTTATTATAATTATTTATGCATACAAAAATGCAAAGCTTTTGGTAAAGCGACGGCATGCAACTGTTTCGCACTCTCTGTTGGCTTGTTGTTGCCGCTGCTACTACGGCTGGAGAATATAATAATAATAAAACATAACCAATCCCTTTTTAATATTAATGTTAATTAAATAATAAAAATAAATTAAAATAATGACTTTTGCGGAAGTTTTAACGTGCCCATATGTAAAAATGCTAAAAGGAGAACAATAAAATGGAATAGTAATATGACCTGTGTGTGCACTCTCATAAAAATCCATCATATCTATTTATTTAACTTTGTATTAAATTGTGCAGGCAGACGAAAAATATAAATATTCATTTATTACTATAATATCAAATAATATGGCACACTGTTACTGTCCTCTCTTCTCTTTGTATGCTTGTGACTGTATATAATGTTGATCAAAACTGTGATGGTGTATTGTCACTGTCACTAAAGTTATAATAGCAAAAGCGGAGGAGGATAATATAACAAACATTGTAAATATGCAATATTTTATGTCGTCGTTTTTCTCTTATGTCGCTTATTTGTCCAAAAATATAAAATATAGAATCCCATAATCATCATCATCATCGCCATCTTGCGTTCATTCCTAGTCTTCGATAACGCTTAAACATAATATATGCTCACTAATAAAAAAAGATGCATGTATTTTACAACATACATATTTAATCATAAAATTGATACTCTTTTTGATAAACTTTTACTATTTAAGTGTTTTTCAGTTTGCGGCTGATATAATATCTATCTCTAGAAAAAAATAACAAGTGATGTAATAATAATCGAGTTTCATATTAAATGTATGCAGCATATTAATAGTTACGTATATATTCTGAATAGTTACTTACATAGATACATAGATATAAAAACGTGACGTTGACTATTTTTAGTTAGTTATCGAGAGTCGAGTGGAAAGAGAGAAAAAAAAATTAGATCAATAAAAAGGAATAAAGTTTGAAAAGAGTAGAGAGAGAAAAACGACTGTATGTGTGTGTGTGTATTTTTTGTTCTACTTAGCTAATTAGACAATTTTACTTGTTTCACCAAAAAGAGTTGTAGGAGCCGAGTAGATGGTGACGGCGGCACAGTAGCTACCATAGAACAATAATCTAACATTGTAGGAGAGAGAGAGCCGTGTGCTCTCGCAATTCCTTTTTTTCAACTTTGTTTCTTTCTCCATTCTATTTTTGTATTGTGTTGTGGAGTATCCACCCAAATACGTATATATTATATGCACTGTACATGGAAAACAATCTAGCACACCATCTATCACGATATGAATCAAAATTGTCTGACAAACAAATAATATGACAAATTACGAGGGGCCACCCATTTACGTCCTTTCACTGACGAGCATGCATAGTGGTGGTAGTAGTCAAGCTAAACCAACCAGCAGCAGCATGGCAATATTTTTTGAAGAAAATTACCCAACGTTCAATTATGAAGAGTGTACCTTTTTACAACAAGCTCTATTGTCTCAAATAGAAAATTAAGGAAAAATACTGTAAATATACTGAGGAGAGAGTGAGAGCAGAGTAGTGGTGGCGGCAGAGTAACGGCAACTTTTTAGCGTGGCGTTCTCTTATACTGCTGGAGCCAGCTTTCAGCTATCAGCAGACCAACTCAGCGTTTTTTAGGCAATACCACCGTTATGGGCAGAGTGTTTGTTGGCTTCTTTCTTTTTGCTTTTATTTGGCTTTCCTTCTCTCTCTCTCTGTATGTGTATGTACGTGTGTGGTAGAAAGTGGCTGAGTAAAAATCCAGAGAGAAATTACTTTTTCCTCCTGCTGCCATTTCGAAACAAAAAAAAGTAGTGGTGGAGGTGGTTTGTAGTAGCTAGTGTGTATGTGTGTGAGAGAGCGAGTGTAAAGAGAAGGGAAGAGTAAAGAATCATACGATTTTAATAGAAAATGAAACACAATAGAAATTTGCTATACTGCTGCTTTAATATTGGAAAAATTGAGCAAAATGCACACGTTTTTTCTTCTCTCTCTTTACAAGAAACTAAATATGCATATAAAGTAGAGTCATAACATAATAATATGTATAATACGCAAAGTATAAAAAATTATATTCTTGTAAGTTGAAAACTATGTAGTCACACTTTTCTGTCCACATGGTAAATACTACACAGCCTGATATACAATGTATCGGCCTGTTCAATTAATGTGGAAAAAAAGAAGAGGATAATAATAATGGCACAAACAAGCAACTCTCCGTTTTTTACCTCTCTTTTACGTAAACAGTTATAAATGTGTAAGTATGCATATTATGTACAATGTATCTTGTCTACATTATACATGTCTTTCTCAGAAAAGGGCACGATGTGATGGTGTGAGTGTGTGTGGGTCTGACTACGCTCCCATGCTGTGTGACAATAAGCCAACGTCCGTTTTCTTCTTTTGCTACTCCTGTACTTATTATTAAATACGTACTTGCATATTTTATTGTCGCTCGATCAATTTAAAACGACAAATAGATTGAGTTGCATGCACGTGAAATTGACAGGAAAAAGACTGAAATATTTTTTTTAAATATGGATTTTTTCTGGTTCATTTTATCAGATTACGAGTATGAAACCTTGGGAATGAAAATTCCTTCTTTATAGGTATTTTGATGGGTTGTTTTTAGTAAAGAAAATTAGTTGAGTAAAAAAACAGGGTAAAGTTTTTGTTTGTGTGGAAAAGTCAATACGCGGTACAATAAACAAACAGGGGAGAAAGAAAGAGCAAAAGCCCGCCGTGGAGAAAAGAGAGAAAATCTGACGAGATAGGTTTTTAAGGTAGTGGGAGCAACCGCTTTGCATACAAAACAACAAAGGAGTACAGACATCTCTCAGGATATACTGTACTAGTGGCATATGCACCTACCTTTTATACATATCATTATCATTGTGGTTTTTTTCGGTTATTATTCTCCTCTCTCTCGGTATTCCTCTACCAGCAGCAGCGCATCTTTCATCTCTTCCACTACCATAACCCTACTACTTACTACACACGTTAGTAGGAGTGGGGGGGGGAAATATGTAAACCAAATCGGAAATTTAACATGGGAAGGATAGGGCGTTAACATTAGTGGGT